>JASUUG010001251.1:0-153133 GCA_030449905.1 Luvunga scandens
GTAACCATATATAGGAGCACTATGACGCCAGCACGACAAGTTTATCAGTTACTCATGTTAACAAGAACCTTTGAAGTGTGCTTCATTTGTACGGGAATACGCACTGAAGGTCCCTTTTATACTAAGTTAAAAGAAATGGTGCGTTCTAGCGTCATTGGCGCGTGGGGGACCATTTGGAAAGGGTCGAAATCTTCGAAATGCGAGAACTTTTTGTTTGGAGGTCCGATTGAGGTGTTTTTTTTTTAAACTGCATAACTTTTCGAGATGATCGCGGCGGTCAAGTTCCATAGGAGCTTGGGGGGCTTTCCCGACCCTTAATTTTGTGTTTCTCTTATGTTTTCACACATTTTTTGTAGCATGAATTTTTTAACCCTAACCTTTTTCAACAATAAGACATTTTAATTTGGATTTGACCACAGAAAGCAGCAACTTAAATGTCCAATTGTGATGTAAAATCGTTAATTATTTGATTTATAATTAACTTGTATCTTAGATCCAAATATAAATTTTATTTGTGTGTTGCATATTGATATTTTAAGTTGTCTCAATGGTACGCTTGAAAATTTATTTGCATTTTTGACCTCCATGTTAAGGGTTGAAGCTGGAGCTAAAGCTACGAATATTCTCTTCACATATTATTACACTAATTTCCAAAACAACATATCTGAATATTTCACATTTAATTTAAAATGTGTGTCGCACACTCTCACGCACACACAACACACACTCGGGCCGCGCTCCCAAGGCAAGGACAGGGAGCTCGAGCGTGGCCCTGTGCCTTGGCCTTGGCCGCAGGGTGGCTGCGTGCCTTGGCCTTGGCCGCGGGCGAGCATTTGGCCAAAATGTGAGCACAGGGTCCTCGCCGTTCCTTCGTATTCTTGGACCAAAAACTGAGATCCACACCTATCTTCAACTTCTTTCTCCGGTTTGGCCTGAATCGGAATAGTTGCCCCACCCGCTTGGGCACCTGTTCTCTGCCGGTAAAATGGCCGTAAAACGAGTTTCGGAGCTCGGAATTGGATTCCGTTTTCTCCTGCCACCGACTCCCACCAAACCCGACCACGCCAGCCCAAAATCCCACGCCGCCCCCCAAACGCAAAATTTGGCCGCAATCCATGTGCTATAGCTCATGGATTTTGGCCTTTTCCGACGGAAAAATGGGCGCAGGGCCTCCCGCATTATTTTCAGCATTTGTTCGAGCGGAAAACAGTACTTGCGCCGTGAGGAGGCACCCGGCCCAGTTCTACCAAAACCGGACCAATTCGTGGGCACGTTTCGTCACCTTTTCGCACCCCCTCACGTTCGGTAAATCGGCCGTAAAACGAGGTTCGGACCTGGGAATCGACTCCCGTCTTTTCCGACGTTCAACAATCGTACGTATCTAATGCATCACCCTAAAATCCCGCACCGCCCCGGAAACACGAAAGTTGGCCAAGATCCGTGAGCTACAGCCCACGGCCTTGGCCTTGGCCGCGGGCTGGCTGCGTGCCTTGGCCGTGGCCATGGGGCGGCCGCGGGCCCTTGGCCTTGGCCTTCGCCGCGGGCTCGCTCCGTGCCTTGTTCGAAATGCAGCACATGCTCACGACCAAGGCATGTCACACACTCTCACGCACACACAACACACACTCGGGCCGCGCTCCCTAGGCAAGGACAGGGAGCTCGAGCATGGCCCTGTGCCTTGGCCTTCGCCGCGGGGTGAGTGCGTGCCTTGGCGTTGGCCACGGGGCGACAGCGTGCCTTGGCCTTGGCCACGGGGTGGCCATGTGCCTTGGCCGCGGGGTGGCTCCGTGCCTTGCTCGAAATGCAGCACATGCTCGCGATCAAGGCACCTTGCACACTCTCACGCACACACAACAGACACTCGGGCCGCGCTCCCGAGGCAAGGACAGGGAGCTTGAGCGTGGCCCTGTGCCCTTGCCTTGGCCGCGGGGTGTCTGCGTGCCTTGGCCTTGGCCGCGGGTGAGCATTTGGCCAAAATGTGAGCACACGGTCGTCGCCGTTGCTTCGTATTCTTGGACCAAAAACTGAGATCCACACCTATCTTCCACTTCTTTCTACGGTTTTGCCTGAATCGGAGGAGTTGGCCCACCTGTTTGGGCACCCGTTCTCTGCCGGTAAAATGGCCGTAAAATGAGCTTCGGAGATCGGAATTGGATTCCGTTTTCTCCCAGCACCGACTCCCACCAAACCCGACCACGCCAGCCAAAATGCGAAATTTGGCCGCAATCCGTGTGCTATAGCTCACAGATTTTGGCCTTTTCCGGCGGAAAAATGGGCGCATGGCCCTCCGCATTATTTTCGCCATTTCTTCGAGCGGAAAACAGTACTTGCGCCGGGAGGACGCCCCCGGCCCCGTTCTACCACAACCGGACCAATTCAAGGGCACGCTTGGTCCCCTTTTCGCACCCCCGCACGTTCGGTAAATCGGCCGTAAAACGAGGTTCGGACCTCGGATTCGACTCCCGTCTTTTCCGACGTTCGTCTGTTGCACGTATCTAATGCATCACCCCAAAATCCCGCACTGCCCCGGAAACGCGAAAGTTGGCCAAGATCCGTGAGCTACAGCACGCGGCCTTGGCCTTGGGCGCGGGTTGGCTGCGTACCTAGGTCTGGGCCGTGGGATGGCTGCGTGCCTTGGACTTGGCCGCCGGCTGGCTGGGTGCCATGGCCCTGGCCCTGGGTGCCTTGGCATTGACCACGGGGCGGCCGCGTGCCTTGGCCCTTGGCCGCGGGGTGGCCACGTGCCTTGGCCGCGGGCTTGCTCCGTGCCTTGCTCGAAATGCAGCACATGCTCGCGACCAAGGCGCGTCGCACACTGTCACCCGCACACAACACACACTCGGGCTGCGCTCCCTAGGCAAGGACAGGGAGCTCAAGCGTGGCCCTGTGCCTTGGCTTTGGCTGCGGAGTGGCTGCGTGCCTTGGACTTGGCAGCAGGCGAGCATTTGGCCAAAATGTGAGCACACGGTCCTCGCCGTTGCTTCGTATTCTTGGACGAAAAACAGAGATCCACTCCTATCGTCCACTTCTTTCTCCGGTTTTCACTGAATCGGACAAGTTGGCCCACCCGTTTGGGCACCTGTTCTCTGCCGGTAAAATGGCCGTAAAACGAGTTTCGGAGCTCGGAATTGGATTCCGTTTTCTCACGCCACCGACTCCCACCAAACCCGACAACGTCAGCCCAAAATCTCACGCCGCCCCCGAAACGCGAAATTTGGCCGCAATCCGTGTGCTATAGCTCACGGATTTTGGCCTTTTCCAGCGGAAAAATGGGCGCAGGACCTCCCGCATTATTTTCGCCAATTCTTCAAGCGGAAAACAGTACTTACGCCGGGAGGACGCGTCCGGCCCTGTTCTACCACAACCGGACCAATTCGTGGGCACGTTTCATCCCCTTTTCGCACCCCCGCACCTCGGAATTGACTCCGATCTTTTCCGACGTTCGACTGTCACACGTATCTAATGCATCACCCGAAAATCCCGCACTGCCCAGAAACGCGAAAGTTGGCCAAGATCCGTGAGCTACGGCGCACGGCCTTGGCCTTGGGCATGGGTTGGCTGCGTACCTAGGCATTGGCCGCGGGGTGGCTGCGTGCCTTGGCTTTGGCCGCGGGCTGGCTGCGTGCCTAGGCCCTGGCCGCGGGCTGGCTGGGTGCCATGGCCTTGGCCCTGTTTGCCTAGGCCTTGGCCACGGTGCGGCCGCGTGCCTTGGCCTTGGCCGCGGGGTGGCCACGTGGCTTCGCCTTGGCCTTGGCCGCGGGCTGGCTCCGTGCCTTGGTCAAAATGCAGCACATTCTCGCGACCAAGGCACGTCGCACACTCTCACGCACACACAATACACACTCGGGCCGCTCCCCCGAGGCAAGGACAGGGAGCTCGTGCGTGGCCCTGTGCCTTGGCCTTGGCCGCGGGCTGGCTGCGTGCCTTGTCCTTGGCCGCGGGCTGGCTGCGTGCCTTGGCCTTGGCCGCGGGTGAGCATTTGGCCAAAATGTGAGCACACGGTCGTCGCCGTTGCTTCGTATTCTTGGACCAAAAACTGAGATCCACACCTATCTCCCACTTCTTTCTCCGGTTTTGCCTGAATCGGACGAGTTGGCCCACCCGTTTGGGCACCAGTTCTCTGTCGGTAAAATGGCCGTAAAATGAGTTTCGGAGCTCGGAATTGGATTCCGTTTTCTCCCGCCACCGACTCCCACCAAACCCGACCACGCCAGCAAAAAATCCCACGCCGCCCCCGAAACGCCAAATTTGGCCGCAATCCGTGTGCTATAGCTCACGGATTTTGCCCTTTTCCGGCGGAAAAATGGGCGCAGGGCCTCCCACATTATTTTCGCCATTTCTTCGAGCGGAAAACAGTACTTGCTCCGTGAGGAGGCACACGGCCCTGTTCTACAACAACCTGACCAATTCGCGGGCACGTTTCGTCCGCTTTTCGGACCCCCGCACGTTCGCTAAATCGGCCGTAAAACAAGGTTCGGACCTCGGAATCGAATTCTGTCTTTTCCAATGTTCGACTGTCGCACGTATCTAATGCATCACCCCAAAATCGAGCACCGCCCCGGAAACGCGAAAGTTGGCCAACATCCGTGAGCTACAGCACACGGCCTTCGCCTTGGGCGAGGGGTGGCTGCGTACCTAGGTCTTGGCCGCGAGGTGGCTGGGTGCCATGGCCTTGGCCTTGGCCATGGGGTGGCTGCGTGCCTTGGCCTTGGCCGCGGGCTGGCTGCATGCTTAGCCCTTGGCTGAGGGGTGGGCACGAGCCTTGGCCTTGGCCTTGGCCGAGGGGTGGCCATGTGCCTTCGCCTTGGCCTTGGCCGCGGGCTGGCTGCGTGCCTTGCTCGAAATACAGCACATGCTCGCGACCAAGGCACGTCGCTCACTCTCACGCACACACAACACACACACGGGCTGCACCCCCGAGGCAAGGACAGGGAGCTCGAGCGTGGGCCTGTGCCTTGGCCGCGGGGTGGCTGCGTGCCTTGGCCTTGGCCGCGGGCGAGCATTTGGCCAAAATGTGAGCACCCGGTCCTGGCCATTGCTTCATATTCTTGGACCAAAAACTGAGATCCATACCTATCTTCCACTTCTTTCTCCGGTTTGGCCTGAATCGGACGAGTTGGCGCAACCGTTTGGGCACCCGTTCTCTGCCGGTAAAATGGACGTAAAATGAGTTTCGGAGCTCGGAATTGGATTCCGTTTTCTCCCGCCACCGACCCACACCAAACCCGGCCACGCCAGCCAAAAATCCCATGCCGCCCCCGAAACGCGAAATTTGGCCGCAATCCGTGTGCTATAGCTCACAGATTTTGGCCTTTTCCGGCGGTAAAAAAGGGCGCAGGGCCTCCCGCATTATTTATGCCATTTCTTCAAGCGGAAAACAGTACTTACGCCATGAGGAGGCACCCTGCCTAGTTCTACCACAGCCGGACCAATTCGCGGGCACGTTTCGTCCGCTTTTCGCACCCCCGCACATCCGGTAAATCAGTCGTAAAACGAGGCTCGGATCTCAGAATCGACTCCCGTCTTTTCCGATGTTCGACTGTCGCACGTATCTAATGCATCACCCCAAAATCCCGCACCGCCCCGGAGACCCGAAAGTTTCCCATGATCCGTGAGCTACAGCACACGGCCTTGGCCTTGGGCGCGAGGTGGCTGCGTACCTAGGCCTTGGCCGTGGGGTGGCTGGGTGCCATGGCCTTGGCCTTGGCCGCGGGGTGGCTGCGTGCCTTGGCCTTGGCCACGGGCGAGCATTTGTCAAAAATCTGAGCAAACGGTCCTCGCCGTTGCTTCATTTTCTTGGACCAAAAACTGAGATCCACACCTATCTTCCATTTCTTTCTCCGGTTTGGCCTGAAGCGGACGAGTTGGCACACCCGTTTGGGCACCCATTCTCTGCCGGTAAATCTGCCGTAAAATGGATGAGGTTCGGACCTCGGAATCGACTCCCGTCTTTTCCGATGTTCGACTGTCACAAGTATCTAATGCATCACCCCAAAATCTCGCACCGCCCCAGAAATGCGAAAGTTGGCCAAGATCCGTGAGCTACAGCACACGGCCTTGGCCTTGGGCGTGGGGTGGCTGCGTACCTACACCTTGGCCGCGGGGTGGCTGGATGCCATGGCCTTGGCCTTGGCCGTGGGCTGGCTGCGTGCCTTGGCCTTGGCCGCGGGGTGGCTGCGTGCCTTGGCCTTGGCCGCGGGTTGGCTGCGTGCCTAGGCCTTGGCCGCGGGCTGGCTGTGTGCCATGGCCTTGGCCCTGGGAGCCTTGGCCTTGGCCACAAAGTGTCCGCGTGCCTTGGCCTTGGCCACGGGGTGGCCGCATGCCTTGGCATTGGCCTTGGCCGCGGGCTGGCTCCATGCCTTGCTCGAAATGCAGCACATGCTCGCGATCAAGGCACGTTGCACACTCTCACGCACACACAACACACACTCGGGACGCGCTCCCTAGGCAAGGACAGGGAGCTCGAGTGTGGCCCTGTGCCTTGGCCATGGCAGTGGGGTGGCTGCGTGCCTTGGCCTTGGCCGCGGGCGAGCATTTGGCCAAAATGTACGCACACGGTCCTCGCTGTTCCTTCGTATTCTTTGACGAAAAATGGAGATCCACACCTATCTTCGACGTCTTTCTCTGGTTTGGCCTGAATTGGATGCGTTGGCGCACCTGTTTGGGCACCCGTTCTCTGTCGGTAAAATGGCCGTAAAACGAGTTCAGGAGCTCGGAATTGGATTCCGTTTTCTCCTTCCACCGACTCCCACCAAACCCGACCACGCCAGCCCAAAATCCCATGCCGCCCTCGAAACGCGAAATTTGTCCGCAATCCGTGTGCTATAGCTCACGGGTTTTGGCCTTTTCCGGCGGAAAAATGGGCGCAGGGCCTCCCGCATTATTTTCGCCATTTCTTCGAGCGGAAAACAGTACTTGCACCGGGTGGAGGCGCCCGGCCCTGTTCTACCACAACCGGACCAATTCGCAGGCATGTTTCATCCCCTTTTCGCACCCCCGAATGTTCGGTAAATCGGCCGTAAAATGAGGTTCGGACCTCGGAATCAACTCCCATCTTTTCCGACGTTCGACAGTCGCACGTATCTAATGCATTACCCCAAAATCCCGCACTGCCACAGAAACGCTAAAGTTGGCCAAGATCCGTCAGCTACAGCCCACGGCCTTGGCCTTGGGCACAGGTTGGCTGCGTACATAGGCCTTGGCCGCGGGGTGGCTACGTGCCTTGGCCTTGTCCGCAGGCTGGCTGGGTGCCTAGGGCTTGGCCGCGGGCTGGCGGGGTGCCCTGGCCTTGGCCCTGGGTGCCTAGGCCTTGGCCACGGGGCGGCCGCGTGCCTTGTCCTTGGCCGCGGGGCGGCCAGGTGCCTTGGCCGCGGGCTGGCTCCGTGCCTTGGTCGAAATGCAGCACATGCTCGCGACCAAGGCACGTCGCACACTCTCACGCACACACAACACACACTCGGGCCGCGCCCCCGAGGCAAGGACTGGGAGCTCGAGTGTGGCCCCGGGCCTTGGCCTTGGCCGCGGGCGAGCATTTGTCCAAAATGTGAGCACATGGTCCTTGCCGTTTCTTCGTATTCGTGGACCAAAAACTGAGATCCACACCTATCTTCCATTTCTTTCTCCGGTTTGGCCTGAATCGGATGAGTTGGCCCACCCGTTTGGGCACCCGTTTTCTGCCGGTAAATCTGCCGTAAAATGAGGTTCAGACCTCGGAATCGACTCACGTCTTTTCCAACGTTCGATTGTCGCACGTATCTAATGCATCACCACAAAATCCCGCACCGCCCCGGAAACGGGAAAGTTGGCCAAGATCCGTGAGCTACAGCACACGGCCTTGGCCTTGGGTATGGGGCGGCTGCGTGCCTTGGCCTTGGCCTTGGCTGCGGGGTGGCTGCGTGCCTTGGCCTTGGCCGCGGGGCGGTTGCGTGCCTATGCCTTGGCCGCGGGCTGGCTGCGTGCCTAGTCCTTGGCCGCAGGCTGGCTGGGTGCCATGGCCTTGGCCCTGGGTGCCTTGGCCTTGGCGACAGAGCGGCCGCATGCCTTGGCCTTGGCCATGGGGTGGCAGCGTGCCTTGGCCGCGGGCTGGCTCCGTGCCTTGCTCGAAATGCAGCACATGCTCGCGACCAAGGCACGTCGTACACTCTCACGCACACACAACACACACTCGGGCCGCTCTCCCTAGGCAAGGACAGGGAGCTCGAGCGTGGCCCTGTGCCTTGGCCTTGGCCACGGGGTGGCTGCGTGCCTTGGCCTTGGCCGCGGGCAAGCATTTGTCAAAAATCTGAGCACACGGTCCTCACCGTTGCTTCGTTTTCTTGGACCAAAAACTGAGATCCACACCTATCTTCCATTTCTTTCTCCGGTTTGGCCTGAATCGGACGAGTTGGCCCACCCGTTTGGGCACCCGTTCTCTGCCGGTAAATCTGCCGTAAAATGAGGTTCGGATCTCGGAATCGACTCCCATCTTTTCCCACGTTCGACTGTCATACATATCTAATGCATCACCCCAAAATCTCGCACCGCCCCGGAAATGCGAAAGTTGGCCAAGATCCATGAGCTACAGCACACGGCCTTGGCCTTGGGCGCGGGGTGGCTGCGTGCCTATGCCTTGGCCGTGGGCTGGCTACGTGCCTAGTCCTTGGCCGCGGGCTGGCTGGGTGCCATGGCCTTGGCCCTGGGTGCCTTGGCCTTGGCGACAGCGCGGCCGCATGCCTTGGCCTTGGCCATGGGGTGGCCGCGGGCTGGCTCCGTGTGTTGCTCGCAATGCAGCACATGCTCGCGACCAAGGCACGTCACACACTCTCACGCACACACAACACACACTCGGGCCGCGCTCCCTAAGCAAGGACACGGAGCTGGAGCGTGGCCCTGTGGCTTGGCCTTGGCCGCTAGGTGGCTGCGTTCCTTGGCCTTGGCCGCGGGCGAGCATTTGGCCAAAATGTGAGCACACGGTCCTCGCCGTTCCTTCGTATTCTTGGACCAAAAACTGAGATCCACACCTATCTTCCACTTCTTTCTCTGGTTTGCCTGAATCGGATGAGTTGGTGCACCCGTTTGGGCACCCATTCTCTGCTGGTAAAATGGCCGTAAAACGAGTATCGGAGCTCGGAATTCGATTCCGTTTTCTCCCACCACTGACTCCGACCAAACCCGACCACGCCAGCCGAAAATCCCACGCCGCCCCCGAAACCTGAAATTTGGCTGCAATCTGTGTGCTATAGCTCACGGATTTTGGCGTTTGCCGGCGGAAAAATGGGGGCAGTGCCTCCCGCATTATTTTCGCCATTTCTTTGAGTAGAAAATAGTACTTGCGCCGGGAGGAGGCGCCCGGCCCCATTCTACCACAACCGGACCAATTTGTGGGCACGTTTCGTCCCCTTTTCGCACCCCTGCACGTTAGGTAAATCGGCCGTAAAACGAGGTTCGGACCTCGGAATCGACTCCCGTCTTTTCCGGCATTCGACTGTCGCACGTATCTAATGCATCACCTCAAAATCGCGCACCGCCCCGGAAACGCGAAAGTTGGCCAAGATCCGTGAGCTACAGCACATGGCTTTCGCCTTGGGCGCGGGGTGGTTGCGTACCTACTCCTTGGCCGCGGGGTGGCTGCGTGCCTTGGCCTTCGCCTTGGCCGTGGGGTGGCTGCGTCCCTTGGCCTTGGCCGCGGGCTGACTGGGTGCCATGGCCTTCGCCCTGGGTGCCTTGGCCTGGGCCGCGGGCTAGCTCCGTGCCTTGCTCGAAATGCAGCACATGCTTGCGACCAAGGCACATCGCACACTCTCACGCACACACAACAGACACTCGGGCCGCGCTCCCGAGGCAAGGACAGGAAGCTAGAGCGTCGCCCCGTGCCTTGGCCTTGGCCGCGGTGTGGCTGCGTGCCTTGGCCTTGGCCGTGGGCGAGCATTTGGCCAAAATGTGAGCACACGGTCCTCGCCATTGCTTTGTATTCTTGGACCAAAAACTGAGATCCACACCTATCTTGCACTTCTTTCTCTGGTTTGGCCTCAATCGGACGAGTTGGCGCACCCGTTCTCTGTCGGTAAAATGGCCGAAAAATGAGTTTCGGAGCTCGGAATTGGATTCCGTTTTCTCCCGCCACCGACTCACACCAAACCCAACCACGCCAGCCCAAAATTCCATGCCGCCCCCGAAACGCGAAATTTGGCCGCAATCCTTGTGCTATAGCTCACGGATTTTGGCCTTTTCCGGCAGAAAAAATGGATGCAGGGCCTCCCGCATTATTTACGCCATTTCTTCGAGCAGAAAACAGTACTTGCACCGTGCGGAGGCACCCGGCCCAGTTCTACCACAACCGGACCAATTCGCGGGCACGCTTCGTTCCCTTTTCACACCCCTGCAGGTTCGGTAAATCGGTAGCAAAACGAGGTTCGGACGTCGGAATCGACTCCCGTCTTTTCCGATGTTCGACTGTCGGACGTATGTAATGCATCACCCCAAAATCCCTCACCGCCCCGGAGACGCGAAAGTTGCCCAAGATCTGTGAGCTACACCACACGGCCTTGTGCTTGGGCGCGGGGTGGCTGCGTACCTAGGCCTTGGCCGTGGGGTGGCTGGGTGCCATGGGCTTGGCCTTGGACGCGGGGTGGCTGCGTGCCTTTGCCTTGGCCGCGGGCTGGCTGCGTGCCTAGGCATTGGCCGCGGGCTAGCTGGGTGCCATGGGCTTGGCCCTGGGTGCTAGGCCTTGTCCACGGGGTGGCCGCGTGCCTTGGCCTTGGCCGCGGGCTGGCCACATGCCTTGGCCTTGGCCTTGTCCGCGGGCTGGCTCCGTGCCTTGCTTGAAATGCAGCACATGCTCGCGACCAAGGCATGTCGCACACTCGACTGTCGCACCTTGGCCACGGGGTGGCTGCGTGCCTTGGCCTTGGTCTTGGCTGCGGGGTGGCCACGTGCCTTGGGCGTGGGCTGGCTCCGTGCCTTGCTCGAAATGCAGCACATGCTCGCGACCAAGGCACGTCGCACACTCTCACACACACACAACACACACTCGGGACGCGCCCCCGAGGCAAGGACAGGGAGCTCGAGCGTGGCCCTGTGTCTTGGCCTTGGCCGCGGGGTGGCTGCGTGCCTTGGCCTTGGCCGCGGGAGAGCATGTGCCAAAAATGTGAGCACACGGTCCTCGCTGTTGCTTCGTTTTCTTGGACCAAAAACTGAGATCCACACCTAACTTCCATTTCTTTCTCCGGTTTGGCCTGAATCGGATGACTTGGCCCACCCGTTTGCGCACCCGTTCTCTGCCGATAAATCTGCCGTAAAATGAGGTTCGGACCTCGGAATCGACTCACGTCTTTTCCAACGTTCGACTGTCGCATGTACCTAATGCATCACCCCAAAATCACGCACTGCCCCGGAAACGTGAAAGTTGGCCAACATCCGTGAGTTACAGCACACGGCCTTGCCCTTGGGCGCGGGGTGGCTGCGTACCTACACCTTGGTCGCGGGGTGGCTGCGTACAATGGCCTTGGCCCTGGGTGCCTTGGCCTTGGCGACAGCGCGGCCGCATGCCCTGGCCTTGGCCATGGGGTGGCCGCGTGCCTTGGCCCCGGGCTGGCTCCGTGCCTTGCTCGAAATGCAGCACATGCTCGCGACCAAGGCACGTCACACACTCTCACGCACACACAACACACACTCGGGCCGCGCTCCCTAGGCAAGGACACGGAGCTCGAGCGTGGCCCTGTGCCTTGGCCTTGGCCGCAGGGTGGCTGCGTTCCTTGGCCTTGGCCGCGGGCGAGCATTTGGCCAAAATGTGAGCACACGGTCCTCGCCGTTCCTTCGTATTCTTGGACCAAAAACTGAGATCCACACCTATCTTCCACTTCTTTCTCTGGTTTGGCCTGAATCACACGAGTTGGTGCACCTGTTTGGGCACCCATTCTCTGCCGGTAAAATGGCCGTAAAATGAGTTTCGGAGCTCGGAATTCGATTCCGTTTTCTCCCGCCACCGACTCCCACCAAACCCGACCATGCCAGCCCAAAATCCCACGCCGCCCCCGAAACCTGAAATTTGGCCGCAATCTGTGTGCTATAGCTCACGGATTTTGGCGTTTGCTGGCCGAAAAATAGGGGCAGGGCCTCCCGAATTATTTTCTCCATTTCTTTGAGTACAAAACAGTACTTGCGCCAGGAGGAGGTGCCCGGCCCCGTTCTACCACAACCGTACCAATTCACGGGCACGTTTCGTCCCCTTTTCGCACCTCCACACGTTAGGTAAATCGGCCGTAAAACGAGGTTCGGACCTCCGAATCAACTCCCGTCTTTTCCGACGTTCGACTGTCGCACGTATCTAATGCATTACCCCAAAATCCCGCACTGCCCCAGAAACGCAAAAGTTGGCCAAGATCCGTGAGCTACAGCACACGTTCTTGGCCTTGGGAGCGGGTTGGCTGCTTACCTGGGCCTTGGCCGCGGGGTGGCTGCGTGCCTTGGCCTTGGCCGCGGGCTGGCTGCGTGCCTAGGCCTTGGCCGCGGGCTGGCTGGGTGCCATTGCCTTGGCCCTGGGTGCCTAGGCCTTGGCCACGGGGCGGCCGCGTGCCTTGGCCTTGGCCGCGGGGTGGACACGTGCCTTCGCCTTCGCCTTGGCTGCGGGCTGGCTCCGATCCTTGCTCGAAATGCAGCACATGCTCGCGACCAAGGCACGTCGCACACTCTCATGCTCACTCAACACACACTCGGGCCGCGCCCCCGAGGCAAGGACAGGGAGCTCGAGCGTGTCCCTGTGCCTTGGCCTTGGCCGCGGGATGGCTGCGTGGCTTGGCCTTGGCCACGGGCTGGCTGGGTGCCATGGCCTTGGCCCCACGGCGGCCGCATGCCTTGGCCTTGGCCACAGAGCGGCCGCATGCCTTGGCCTTGGCCACGGGGCAGCCGCGTTCCTTGGCCTTGTCCGCGGGGTGGCCAAGTGCCCTGGCCGCGGGCTTGCTCCGTGCCTTTCTCGAAATGCAGCACATGCTCGCGACCAAGGCACATCGCACACTCTCACGCACACACAACATACACTCGGGCTGCGCCCCCGAAGCAAGGACAGGGAGCTCGAGCGTGGCCCAGTGCCTTGGCCTTGGCCACGGGCTGGCTGCGTGGCTTGGCCTTGGCCACGGGCTGGCTGCGTGGCTTGGCCTTGGCCGCGGGCTGGCTGGGTGCCTAGGCCTTGGCCGCGGCTGGGTGCCTTGCCTTTGCCACGGCGCGGTCGCGTGCCTTGGCCTTGGACGCGGGGTGGCCACCTGCCTTGGCCTCGGGCTGGCTCCGTGCCTTTCTCGAAATGCAGCACATTCTCGCGACCAAGGCACGTCGCACACTCTCACGCACACAAAACACACGCTCGGGCCGCGCTTCCTAGGCAAGGACACGGAACTCGAGCGTGGCCTTGTGCCTTGGCCTTGGCCGCGGGGTGGCTGCATGCCTTGGCCTTGGCTGCGGGCGAGCATTTGGCCAAAATGTGAGCACACGGTCCTCGCCGTTCCTTTGTATTCTTGGACCAAAAACTGAGATCCACACCTATCTTCCACTTCTTTCTCCGTTTTGGCCTGAATCGGACGAGTTGGCACACCCGATTGGGCACCTGTTCTCTGCCGGTAAAATGGCCGTAAAACGAGTTTTGGAGCTCGGAATTGGATTCCGTTTTCTCCCGCCGCCGACTCCCACCAAACCCGACCACGCCAGCCCAAAATCCCATGCCGCCCCCGAAACGCGAAATTTGGCCGCAATCCGTATGCTATAGCTCACGGATTTTGGCCTTTTGCGGCTGAAAAATGGGCGCAGGGCCTCCCGCATTATTTTTGCCATTTCTTCGAGCGGAAAAAAGTACTTACGCCGTGAGGAGGTGCCCGGCCCCGTTCTACCACAACCGGACCAATTCGCGGGCACGTTTCGTCCCCTTTTCGCACCCCCGCACGTTCGGTAAATCGGCCGTAAAACGAGGTTCGGACCTCGGAATCGACTCCCGTCTTTTCCGACGTTCGACTGTCGCACGTATCTAATGCATCGCCCCAAGATCCCGCACCGCCCCGGAAACGCGAAAGTTGGCCAAGATCCGCGAGCCACAGCACACGGCCTTGGCCTTGGCCGCGGGGTGACTGGGTGCCATGGCCTTGGCCTTGGCCGCGGGCTGGCTCCATGCCTTGCTCGAAATGCAGCACATGCTCGCGACCAAGGCACATTGCACACTCTCAAGCACACACAACACACACTTGGGCTGCGATCCCGAGGCAAGGATAGGGAGTTCGAGTGTGGCCCTGTTCCATAGCCTTGGCCGCGGGCGAGCATTTGGCAAAAATGTGTGCACACGGTCCTCGCCGTTGCTTTGCATTCTTGGACCAAAAACTTTGATCCACACCTATGTAATGCATCACCTGAAAATCCCGCACCACCCCGGAAACGCGAAACTTGGGCAAGATCCGTGAGCTACAGCACACGGCCTTGGCCTTGGCCGCGGGGTGGCTGCAGGCCAAGGCCTTGGCCTTGGGGTGGCTGCGTGCCTTGGCCTTGGCCGTAGGCTGGCTACGTGCCTAGGCCTTGGCCGCGGGCTGGCTGGGTGCATGGCCTTGGGTGCCTTGGCCTTGGTCGGGGGCTGGCTCCGTGGCTCTGTGCCTTGGCCTTGGCCGCGGGGTGGCTGCGTGGCTTGGCCGCGGGCGAGCTTTTGGCCAAAATGTGAGCACACGGTCCTCGCCGTTTCTTCGTATTCTTGGACCAAAAACTGAGATCCACACCTACCTTCCACTTCTTTGTCCGGTTTTGCCTGAATCGGATGAGTTGGCCCACCCGTTTGGGCACCCATTCGCTGCCGGTAAAATGGCCGTAAAACGAGTTTCGGAGCTCCGAATTGGATTCCGTTTTGCCCCGCCACCGACTCCCACCAAACCCGACCACGCCAGCCTAAAATCTCACGCCACCCCGAAACCCGAAATTTGGCCACAACCCGTGTTCTATAGCTCAAAGATTTTGTCCTTTTCCGGCGGAAAAATGGGCGAAGGGCCTCCCGCATTATTTTCGCCATTTCTTCGAGCGGAAAAGAGTACTTGCGCCGTGAGGAGGCCCCCGGCCCAGTTCTACCACAATCGGACCAATTCGCGGGCACATTTCGTCACCTTTTCGCGCCCCCGCACGTTCGGTAAATAGGCTGTAAAACGAGGTTCGGACCTCGGAATCGACTCCCGTCTTTTCCGACGTTCGACTGTCGCACGTATCTAATGCATCACCCAAAAATCCCGCACCGCCCCGGGAACGCGAAAGTTGGCCAACATCCGCGACCCACAGCACACGGCCTTGGCCTTGGCCGCGGGGTGTCTGGGTGCTATGGCCTTGGCCACGGGGTGGCTGGGTGCCTCGGCCTTGGCCGCTGGCTGGCTGCGTGCCTAGGCCTTGGCCGCTGGCTGGCTGCGTGCCTAGGCCTTGGCCACTGGCTGGCTGCGTACCTAGGCCTTGGCCGTCGGCTGGCTGGGTGCCATGGCCTTGGCCTTGGCCTTGGGTGCCATGGCCTTGGCCTTGGCCTTGGCCGCGGGGTGGACGCGTGCCTTGGCCTTGGCTACGGGGTGGCTGCGTGCCTTGGCCGCGGGGTGGCTCCGTGCCTTGCTCGAAATACAGCACATGCTCGTGACCAAGGCACGTCGCACACTCTCACGCACACACAACACACACTCGGGCTGCGATCCTGAGGCAAGGATAGGGAGCTCGAGAGTGGCCCTGTGCCTTGCCCTTGGTTGGCCGCGGGTGAGCAATTGCCCAAATTGTGAGCACACGGTCCTCGCCGTTTCTTCGTATTCTTGGACCAAAAACTGAGAGCCACACCTACCTTCCACTTCTATCTCCGGTTTTGCCTGAATCGGACGAGTTGGCCCACCTGTTTGGGCACCCGTTCGCTGCCGGTAAAATGGCCGTAAAACGAGTTTCGGAGCTTGGAATTGGATTCCGTTTTCTCCCGCCACTCCCATCAAACCCGACCACGCCAGCCATAAATCCCATGCCGCCGCCGAAACACGAAATTTGGCCACAATCCGTGTGCTATAGCTCACGGATTTTGGCCTTTTCCGGCTGAAAAATGGGCGTAGGGCCTCCCGCATTATTTTCGCCATTTCTTCGAGCGGAAAAAAGTACTTGCACCATGAGGTGGCCCCCGGCCCAGTTCTACCACAATCGGACCAATTCACGGGCACGTTTCGTCCACTTTTCGCACCCCTGCACCTTCGGTAAATCGGCCGTAAAATGAGGTTCGGACCTCGGAATCGACTCCCGTCTTTTCCGACGTTCGACTGTCGCACGTATCTAATGCATCACCCCAGAATCCCTCACCGCCCCGGAAACGCGAAAGTTGGCCAAGATCCGTGACCTACAGCAAACGGCCTTGGCCTTGCCCGCGAGGTGGCTGCGCTGCATGCCTTGGCGTTGCCCGCGAGGTGGCTGCGTGCAAACAGTACTTGGCCGCGGGCTGGCTGCGTGCCTAAGCCTTGGCCACAGGCTGGATGGGTGCCATGGCCCTGGCCGCGGGCTGGCTGGGTGCCATGGCCTTGGCCGCGGGGTGGACGCGTGCCTTGGCCTTGGCCACGGGCTGGCTCCGTGCCTCGGCCTTTGCCTTGGCAGCGGGCTGGCTCCGTGCCTTGCTCGAAATGCAGCACATGCTCGCGACCAAGGCAGGTCACACACTCGCACGCACACACAACACACACTCGGGCCGCGCTCCCGAGGCAAGGATAGGGAGCTCGAGTGTGGCCCTGTGCCTTTGCCTTGGCCGCAGAGTGGCTGCGTGGCTTAGCCTTGGCCGCGGGTGAGCATTTGGCCAACATGTGAGCACACGGTCCTCGCCGTTTCTTCGTATTCTTGAACCAAAAACTGAGATCCACACCTACCTTCCAATTCTTTCTCCGGTTTTGCCTGAATCGGACGAGTTGGACAACCCGTTTGGGCACCCGTTCGCTGACGGTAAAATGGCCGTAAAATGAGTTTCGGAGCTTGGAATTGGATTCCGTTTTCTCCCGCAACGGACTCCCACCAAACCCGACCACGCCAGCCCCATGCCGCCCCCAAAACGCAAAATTTGGCCACAATCCGTGTGCTATATCTCACGGATTTTGTCCTTTTCCGGCGGAAAAATGGGCGCAGAACCTCCCGCATTATTTTCGCCATTTCTTCCGCTGTGAGGAGGCCCCCGGCCCCGTTCTACCACAATCGGACCAATTCGCGGGCACGTTTCGTCCCCCTTTCGCACTCCTGCACGTTCGGTAAATCGGCCGTAAAACGAGGTTCGGACCTCGGAATTGACTCCCGTCTTTTCCGACGTTCGACTGTCGCACGTATCTAATGCATCACCCCAAAATCCCGCACCACCCCGGAAACGCGAAAGTTGGCCAAGATCCGCGAGCCACAGCACACGGCCTTGGCCTTGGCTGCGGGGTAGCTGGGTGCCATGGCCTTGGCCGCGGGGTGGCTGCGTGCCTTGGCCTTGGCCGCGGGCTGGCTGCGTGCCTAGGCCTTGGCCTTGGGCTGGCCAGGTGCCATGGCCGTGGCCGCGGGGTGGACGCGTGCTGGCTGCGTGTCTTGGCCTTGGCCACGGGGTGGCTTCGTGCCTTGGCCGCGGGCTGGCGCCGTGCCTTGCTCGAAATGCATCACATGCTCGCGACCAAGGCATGTCGCACACTCTCACGCGCACACAACACATACTCGAGCTGCGATCCCGAGGCAAGTATAGGGAGCTCGAGCGTGGCCCTGTGCCATAGCGTTGGCCGCGGGCGAGCATTTGGGAAAAATGTGAGCACACGGTCCACGCCGTTGCTTCGTATTCTTGGACCAAAAACTGAGATCCACACCTACCTTCAAGTTCTTTCTCCAGTTTTCGCTGAATCGGACGAGTTGGCCCACACGATCGCTGCCGGTAAAATGGCAGTAAGACAAGTTTCAGAGGTCAGAATTGGATTCCGTTTTCTCCCGCCACCGACTCTCACCAAACCCGACCATGCCAGCCCAAAATTCCACACCGCCTCTGAAACGCGAAAATTGGCCACAATCCGTGTGCTATAGCTCAGGGCCTCCCGCATTAGTTTCGCCACTTCTTCGAGCGGAAAATAGTACTTGCACCGTGAGGAGGCGCCCGGCCCAGTTCTACCACAATCGGACCAATTCACGGGCACATTTCATCCCCTTTTCGCACCCCTGCACCCTCGGTAAATCGGCCGTAAAATGAGGTTCGGACCTCGAAATCGACTCCCCTCTTTTCGGACGTTCAACTGTCGCACGTATCTAATGCATCACCCCAAAATCCCGCACTGCCTCGGAAACGCAAAAGTTGGCCAAGATCCGTGAGCTACAGCACACGGCCTTGGCCTTGGGCACAAAGGGTGGCTGGGTGCCATGGCCTTGGCCGCGGGGTGGACGCGTGCCTTAGCCTCGGTCACAGGGTGGCTGCGAGCCTCGGCCTTGGCCTTGGCCGCGGGCTGGCTCCGTGCCTTGCTCGAACCGCAGCACATGCTTGCGACGAAGGCAGGTCGCACACTCTCACGCACACACAACACACACTCGGGCCGCTCTCCCGAGGCAAGGATAGGGAGCTCGAGCGTGGCCCTGTGCCTTGGCCTTGGCCGTGGGGTGGCTGCGTGGCTTGGCCTTTGCCGCGGGCGAGCATTTGGCCAAAATGTGAGCACACGTTCCTTGCCGTTTCTTCATATTCTTGGACGAAAAACTGAGATCTGCACCTACATTCCACTTCTTTCTCCGGTTTTGCCTGAATCGGACGAGTTGGCCCACCCTTTTGCCTACCCGTTCGCCGCCGGTAAAATAGGCATAAAACGAGTTTTGGAGCTCGGAATTGGATTCCATTTTCTCCCTTCACCGACTCACACCAAACCCGGCCACGCCAACCCAAAATCCAACGCCGCCCCAGAAACGCGAAATTTGGCCACAATCCGTGTGCTATAGCTCACGGATTTTGGCCTTTTCCTGCGGAAAAATGCGCGCAGGGCCTCCCGCATTATTTTCGGCATTTGTTCGAGCGGAAAACAGTACTTGCCCCGTGAGGAGGCCCCCGGCCCAGTTCTACCACAATCGGACCAATTCGCGGGCACGTTTCGTCCCCTTTTCGCACCCCAGCACGTTCGGTAAATTGGCCGTAAAACGATGTTCAGACCTCGGAATCGACTCCCGTCTCTTCCGACGTTCGACTGTCGCACGTATCTAATGCATCAGCCCAAAATCCTGCACCGCCCCGGAAACGCGAAAGTTGGCCAAGATACGTGAGCTACCGCACACGGCCTTGGCCTTTGCCGCGGGGTGGCTGCGTGCCTAGGCCTTGGCCTTGGAGTGGCTGCGTGCCTTGGCCTTGGCCGCGGGCTGGCTGCGTGCCTAGGCCTTTGCCGCGGGGTGGCTGCGTGCCTAGGCCTTGGCCGCGGGTTGGCTAGGTGCATGGCCTTGGCCTTGGGTGCCTTGGCCTTGGTCGCGGGGTGGACGCGTGCCTTGGCCGCGTGGTGGACGCGTGCCTTGGCCTTGGCCACTGGGTGGCTGTGTGCCTTGGCCGCGGGGTTGCCGCGCCGCTTGGCCTTATCCGCGGGCGAGCATTTGGCCAAAATTTGAGCACACGGTGCTCGCCGTTTCCTCGAATTCTTGGACCAAAAACTGAGATCCGCACCTACCTTCCACTTCTTTCTCCGGTTTTGCCTGAATCGGACGAGTTGGCCCACCCGTTTGGGCACCCTTTCGCTGCCGGTAAAATGGCCGTAAAACGAATTTCGGAGCTCAGAATTAGATTCCGTTTTCTCCCGCCACCAACTCCCACCAAACCCGACCACGCCAGCCCAAAATCCCACGCCGCCCCCGAAACGCGAAATTTGGCCACAATCCGTGTGCTATAGCTCACGGATTTTGGCCTTTTCCGGCGGAAAAATGGGCGCAGGGCCTCCCGCATTATTTTCGCCATTTCTTCGAGCGGAAAACAGTACTTGCACTGTGAGGAGGCCCCCGGCCCAGTTCTACCACAATCAGACCAATTCGCGGGCACGTTTCGTCCCCTTTTCGCACCCATGCACGTTCGGTAAATCGGCCGTAAAACGAGGTTCGGACCTCGGAATCGACTCCCGTCTTTTCCGACGTTCGACTGTCGTACGTATCTAATGTATCACCCCAAAATCCCGCACCGCCCCGGAACCGCAAAAGTTGGCCAAGATCCATGAGCTACAGCACATGGCCTTGCCCTTGGCCGCGGGGTGGCTGCGTGCCTAGGCCTTGGCTGTGGGGTGGCTGGGTGCCATGGCCTTGGCCTTGGGGTGGCTGCGTGCCTTGGCCTTGGCCGCGGGCTGGCTGGGTGCATGGCCTTGGCCTTGGGGTGACTGCATGCCTTGGCCACGGGGTGGCTGCGTGCCTTGGCCTTGGCCGCGGGCTCGCTGGGTGCATGGCATTGGCCTTTGGTGCCTTGGCCTTGGCCGCGGGGTGGACGCGTGCCTTGGCCTTGGCCACAGGGTGGCTGCGTGCGTTGGCCGCGGGCTGGCTCCGTGCCTTGCTCGAAATGCAGCACATGCTTGCGACCAAGGCACGTCGCACACTCTCACACTCACACAACACACACTCGGGCCGCGCTCCCGAGGCAAGGATAGGGAGCTCGAGCGTGGCCCTGTGCCTTGGCCCTGGCCGCGGGGTGGCTCCGTGGCTTGGCCTTGGCCGCGGGCGAGCATTTGGCCAAAATGTGAGCACACGGTCCTCGCTGTTTCTTCGTATTCTTGGACCAAAAACTGAGATCCACACCTACCTTCCACTTCTTTCTCCGGCTTTGCCTGAATCGGACGAGTTGGCCCACCCGTTTGGGCACCCGTTCACTGCCGGTAAAATGCCCGTAAAACGAGTTTCTTAGCTCAGAATTGGATTCCGTTTTCTCCAGCCACCGACTCCCACCAAACCCGACCACGCCAGCCCAAAATCCTGTGCTGCCCCCGAAATGAGAAATTTGGCCACAATCCGTGTGATATAGCTCACGGATTTGGGCCTTTTCCGGCGGAAGAATGGGCGCAGGGCCTCCCGAATTATTTTCGCCATTTCTTCGGGTGGAAAATAGTACTTGCGCCGTGAGGAGGCCCCCGGCCCAGTTCTACCACAATCCGACCAATTCGCGGGCACGTTTCGTCCCCTTTTCGCACCCCCGCACGTTCGGTAAATCGGCCGTAAAATGAGTTTCGGACCTCGGAATCAACTCCCGTCTTTTCCGACGTTCGACTGTCGCACGTATCTAATGCATCACCCGAAAATCCCGCACCGCCCCGGAAACGCGAAAGTTGGCCAAGATCCGCGAGCCACAGCACACGGCCTTGGCCTTGGCCGCGGGGTGGCTGGGTGCCATGGCCTTGGCCATGGGTGCCTTGGCCTTGGCCAGGGGGTGGACGCTGCCTTGGCCTTGGCCATGGGATGGCTACGTGCCTTGGCCGCGGGCTGGCTCCGTGCCTTGCTCGAAATGCAGCACATGCTCGCAACCAAGGCAGGTCGCACACTCTCACGCACACACAACACACACTCGGGCTGCGATCCCGAGGCAAGGATAGGGAGCTCGAGGGTGACCCTGTGCCATAGCCTTGGCCGTGGGCGAGCATTTGGCCAAACGCCGTTGGTTCGTATTCTTGGACCAAAAACTGAGATCCACACCTACCTTCCACTTCTTTCTCCGGTTTTGCCTGAATCGGACGAGTTGGCCCACCCCTTGGTTGCCGGTGAAATGGCCGTAAAATGAGTTTCGGAGCTCGGAATTGGATTCCGTTTTCTCCCGCCACCGACTCCCACCAAACCCGACCACGCCAGCCCAAAATCCCATGCCGCCCTCGAAACGCGAAATTTGGCCACAATCCGTGTGCTATCGCGCACGGATTCTGGCCTTTTCCGGTGGAAAAATGGGCGCAGGGACTCCCGCATTATTTTCGTCATTTCTTCGAGCGGAAAACAGTGCTTGCGCCGTGAGGAGGCCGCCGGCCCAGTTCTACCACAATCGGACTAATTCGCGGGCACGTTTCGTCATGTTTTCGCACACTCGCACGTTCGGTAAATCGGCCGTATAACGAGGTTCGGACTTCGGAATCGACTCCCGTCTTTTCCGACGTTCGACTGTCGCACGTATCTAATGCATCACCCGAAAATCCCACAACGCCCCGGAAACGCGAAAGCTCGGCCAAGATCCGTGAGCTACAGCACACAGCCGTTGCCTTGGCCGCCGGGTGGCTGCGTGCCTAGGCCTTGGCCGCGGGGTGGCTGGGTGCCATGGCCTTGGCCTTGGCCTCGGGGTGGCTGCGTGCCAAGGCCTTGGCCGCGCACTGGCTGCGTGCCTAGGCCTTGGCCGCGGGCTGGCTGGGTGCCATGGCCTTGGCCTTGGCCACGGGGTGGCTGCATGCCTTGGCCTTGGCCGCGTGCTGGCTGCGTGCCTAGGCCTTGGCCACGGGCTGGCTGGGTGCATGGCCTTCGCCTTGGGTGCCTCGGCCTTGGCCACGGGGTGGACGCGTGCCTTGGCCTTGGCCACGGGTGGCTGCGTGCCTCGGCCTTGGCCTTGGCCGCGGGCTGGCTCCCTGCCTTGCTCGAAATGCAGCACATGCTCGCGACCAAGGCAGGTCGCACACTCTCACGCACACACAACACACACTCGGGCCGCGCTCCCGAGGCAAGGATAGGGAGCTCGAGCATGGCCCTGTGCCCTGGCCTTGGCCGCGGGCAAGCATTTGGCCAAAATGTGAGCACACGGTCCTCGCCGTTGCTTCGTATTCTTGGACCAAAAATTGAGATCCACGCCTACCTTCCACTTCTTTCTCCGGTATTGCCTGAATCGGACAAGTTGGCCCACCCGTTCGCTGCCGGGAAAATGGCCGTAAAACGACTTTCGGAGCTCGGAATTGGATTCCGTTTTCTCCCGCCACCGACTCCCACCAAACCCGACCATGCCAGCCCGAAATCCCATGCCGCCCCCGAAACGCGAAATTTGGCCACAATCCGTGTGGTATAGCTCACGGATTCTGGCCTTTTCCGGCGGAAGAATGGGCGCAGGGCCTCACGCATTATTTTCGCCATTTCTTCGAGCGGAAAATAGTACTTAAGCCGTGAGGAGGCCCCCGGCCCAGTTCTACCACAATCGGACCAATTCGCGGGCAAGTTTCGTCCCCTTTTCGCACCCCCGCACGTTCGGTAAATCGGCCTTAAAACGAGGTTCGGACCTCGGTATCGACTCCCGGCTTTCCCGATGTTCGACTGTCGCACGTATCTAATGCATCACCCGAAAATGCCGCACCGCCCCGGAAACGCGAAAGTTGGCCAAGATCAGCGAGCCACAGCACACGGCCTTGGCCTTGGCCGCGGGCTGGCGGGGTGGACGGGCTCCTTGGCCTAGGCCATGGGGTGGCTGCGTGCCTTGGCCGCGGGCTGGCTCCGTGCCTTGCTCGAAATGCAGCACATGCTCGCGACCAATGCAGGTCGCACACTCTCACGCACACACAACACACACTCTGGCTGCGATCCCGAGGAAAGGATAGGCAGCTCGAGCGTGGCCCTGTCCAATAGCCTTGGCCGCGGGCGGGCATTTGTGTTGAGTACTAGAAAGTGTGAATTTTTAATGGAAAAAATCATCATTTTACACTCCAAGTCTCACTAACATCCCTATTTTTATGTCTTTAAGTCCCTTGTAATTTAATTATATATGTTTTATTTTAATTAAGTATTTTATGTATTTTAGGGGATATCATGGTCATTTCACAATAAACGAGAGATCAGATGGAAAAACGGACAACACTTTTGAACTCAGGACAGTCGAAAACCTTAGGATGAGCATAAAAAGAAAAATGGTACTGTTCACATATACGGTACTGTTCACACATACGGTACGGTTGATATATACTGATCGCACACGACATAATCGTTAACAGACTTTGTTCATCATCATCTTTGTATCCGACGTGGCATCAGCATGCGATGACGTGGCACTATACGATGACGTGGCGGCAGTTGATTGGACGAATGATGTGGCATTGACCGCTTATGTGGCATTGACTGATGATGTGGCGTTGACTGATGACGTGTCATGATCCTATTGAACCAAAAATGTTGACTGGTGACGTGGCAGAATATTAGTGGATCGAAAAAACATGTGTACGGTACATGCATATACACAGAATAACAGCCCTGATGATGTGTTTCATCCAATAGAAACTTGCCACGTGGCGCAATCCTGAGCGTCCAAATTGTTTTAATCTGATGGCCATGATTTACTCAGTGTATCTATAAAAAGGGGGCTCCCCCCCTAATTTGAGACCCTGAATCCATTTTTGGACTCCATTTTCTCTAATTCCATCTCCATCTTGTATTTTCTACGTATTTTAATAAAATTCCTATTTTACCCCTAGTTCAAATATGAGTGGCTAATTTCCTTTCAAGCTTGGGTTGAAGGTGAAGTCTCAACATGCTCCATGGGCTTAATTTGGTAAATTTACTTTTCCTTCCCCTTTAATTTATGTGGTTGTTTTGACTTTTCGTAGACAGATAGTAATAATCTTGTCTGGATATCAAATTTGAAATAACCGCCTCCCTAGGCAAGGTTATTACTATTTGGCACGGGAAGCCCTTAGCACCATCTCTATTAGAGTGTGGTTCATGATGAGTGGAAGTTCCCCCTTCATGATTTAATTGGTACTAATAATGAATATTAAGCCGATGGTGCATGTTGAGTATATATCCGGAGATCCAAGCATTTCATTTTAATAGTTTATTCCAACAGCTTTAATTTAAATTAATACATTGCCTACATAATTGTCATTATAAATCCAATCACCCACTAAGAAAATTAATTCTACAAGCAATTAAAATCCACCTCCTCGTGGGATCGACACTCGTCACCATTGATCTATTCTACAATAGATTCGTGCACTTGCGAGTTCAATAAAATTTGCACAACAAGTTTTTGGCGCCGTTGCCGTGGAGGTAAGTTATTTTAATTTGTAGAATTTTTTTTCTTCTTTATTTATTTATTTTAGTTGTTTCCTTGTAATATTTTTTTTATTTATTATTATTAAAAAAAAAGAAAAAAAAAGTGAATTAAATTTTGAAGTAGGTATTATTTTCTTTTCTTTTCTTCTCTTCTTTAAATTTCTGTAATTTAATTTTCATGTTATTTTTTTTTTATTTTGTGAAATCGGCAGGTTCAACCGCCTCTTAATTTATTTTAATTTGTTTCACGTATTTTCTTTTCTATATATAGCACTTGAGTTATTTTCATAGGAAAATTGTAACAGCGTAATAAGGTTAGTATCGTAATTTCTCCCTCTTCTTTATCTTTATTAATTTTGTTATCATTGTTTTTCTTATTTGCATGCATGGTCGTAGGTCACAATTACCGAATCTTGAGCCTATAGATTTTGAATTAGAAAAAACACTTCGCACACACAAGCACGTTATAATTAAAAATAAATTTGAAATGGATTTGCAACCAGCACCACAAGAGAGGCCATTTAAGGACTACTTCAGTCCCTTAGCTAACTTGAGCACATCATGCATACGATACCCAAATGTAACTACTAGGAGTTTTGAATTAAAACATAGTGTGCTAAATTGTCTCCCAACATTCTATGGCCTAGAAAATGAAGATCCATATAATCATTTGAATGATTTTCATGCTATTTGTCAAACTTTTAAATATGAGAATTTTTCAGATGATGATGTTAAGCTTAGATTATTTCCATTTTCTTTAAAAGATAGAGCTCGTTCATGGTTCAATGCATTGCCTGCTAATAGCATTACATCATGGGAACAAATGGTAAAAAATTTTTGAATAAATATTTCCCAGTACATAAAACCAATGCTATTCGCAGGGAAATTTCAGAGTTTACCCAAAGAGAAGACGAGCAATTTTTCGAAGCATGGGAGCGATTCAATGGGCTACTCCTAAAGTGTCCACATCATGGGTACGAAAAATGGCACCAATGCCAATACTTTTTAGAGGGATTATTGCCGAATGTGCAAGAATGGCTAATGGCAACAACTGGAGGAGAGCTAATGTCAAAAAGTGCATCAGAGATTTGGGATTTCTTCCAGCGACAAGCAGATAATTCCCAACAACGGAGTCGTTCACTCAGGAGTACTAGAAGAGTTAAGGGAGTGAATGAGGTTCACATTGGCGAGTCAAGTTCGGAAATTAAAGAAGTCAAAGACATAGTTGAAGGTCTTTCCCGACAAATAGCATCGTTAACAGCTGCTAAATTAACGGAACCACATGACCAGGACTCATACTCAGATCAAGCCAATGCCATAGGTGTAATGAGAAAGCCATCAACCTACAACCCTTACTCCAACACATATAATCCTGGATGGAGAGACCACCCCAATTTTTCATGGTCTCAAGGATTCCAACAGAATGGACCAGCAGCTCCAGCTCCAGCTCCACCAATGCAACCAATTCCTCAAAATCCTCAAGCCTCTCAACCACCATTTAGACCATATAATCAGAACCCAAACCATTCTCAGCCTAGACCATGGGAGGATGCATTTCAGAATTTCAAGAATCTTATTCACTCCAAAATCGAGCAACAAAACCGCACCATTGATGAACTACGAAATGAGATGAGAGCGGGTTTCAACTCACAAACCCAATCAATTTCAAACCTTGAGAAAATGGTGGGACAACTTGCTTCGTCAGTTCAGACCTTGGCAATGACTGTTGAGAAAGGTAAATTCCCAAGTCAACCAGTGCCTAATCCTAAAGGAGTGTATGAAGCAAGTACCAGTTCACCTCAGCAGCATGGAGAGGTCAAAGCCGTCATGACCTTGCGAAAAGGAAAAGAAGTCGACAACAAAGTGGAGATGCCGGTACCAAAAACAACTCAAATTGTGCCCGTAAATAAAAACAACTCAAATTGTGCCGGTAAATGAAGAAGACCCATCATCAGAGGAGAAAGAAGAAACCAACCCACGAGAATACGTTCCAAAAGCTCCATTTCCCCAGAGGTTAGCTAAAGCAAAAAAGGGAAAATCTACAAGTGAGATTTTTGAAATCTTTAAACAGGTAAGTGTTAACATCCCTTTGCTTGATGCTATAAAACAAGTGCCATCTTATGCCAAGTTTCTTAAAGACCTTTGTACTAAAAAGAGAAACATTCATGTTCAAAAGAAAGCATTTTTAACAGAAAACGTGAGCTCTATACTCCAACACAAACTTCCTCTAAAATATAAAGACCCAGGCTCCCCCACTATCTCATGTAGTATAGGGAACCACACAATTGAGAATGCTTTGTTGGACTTAGGAGCTAGTGTAAATCTGTTGCCTTACTCAGTATTTGTGAAACTTGGACTGGGAGAATTACACCCAACTCATGTTGTGTTACAGCTTGCAGATCGGTCCATGAAAAAACCTCGTGGTATTGTGGAGGATGTGCTTATACAGGTAGATAAGTTTTATTTTCCTGTTGATTTCATTGTAATTGACACTCAACCAGTCCAGGATTCAAGGAAGCAGATCCCCATTATCTTAGGACGACCTTTCTTGGCAACTGCCGATGCTCACATTCAATGCAGGACTGGAAATATGCAGTTGTCCTTTGGCAATATGACTGTTGTGCAAATTTTATTGAACTCGCAAGTGCACGAATCTATTGTAGAATAGATCAATGGTGACGAGTGTCGATCCCACGAGGAGGTGGATTTTAATTGCTTGTAGAATTAATTTTCTTAGTGGGTGATTGGATTTATAATGACAATTATGTAGGCAATGTATTAATTTAAATTAAAGCTGTTGGAATAAACTATTAAAATGAAATGCTTGGATCTCCGGATCTGTACTCAACATGCACCATCGGCTTAATATTCATTATTAGTACCAATTAAATCATGAAGGGGGAACTTCCACTCATCATGAACCACACTCTAATAGATATGGTGCTAAGGGCTTCCCGTGCCAAATAGTAATAACCTTGCCTAGGGAGGCGGTTATTCCAGCCGATATCCAGACAAGATTATTACTATCTGTCTACGAAAAGTCAAAACAACCACATAAATTAAAGGGGAAGGAAAAGTAAATTTACCAAATTAAGCCCATGGAGCATGTTGAGACTTCACCTTCAACCCAAGCTTGAAAGGAAATTAGTCACTCATAATTTAACTAGGGGTAAAATGGGAATTTTATTAAAATACGTAGAAAATACAAGATGGAGATGGAATTAGAGAAAATGGAGTCTAAAAATGGATTCAGGGGTGTCAAATTAGGGGGGGGAGCCCCCTTTTTATAGATACACTGAGTAAATCATGGCCATCGGATTAAAACAATTTGGACGCTTAGGATTGCGCCACGTGGCAAGTTCCTATGGATGGAACACATCATCAGGGGCTGTTATTCTGTGTATATGCATGTACCGTATACACACACATTTTTTCGATCCACTAATATTCTCGCCACGTCACGGTCAACATTTTTGGTTCAATAGGATCATGACACGTCATCGATCCAACGCCACATCATCGATCAATGCCACATAAGCGGTCAATGCCACATCATTCGCCCAATCAAATGCCGCCACGTCATCGTATAGTGCCACATCATCGCACAGTGCCACGTCAAAGATACGAGATAGGTGAACAGTGCGTGAGCGAGTGTCGCGGTGACAAGATCGTATATATCAACCGCATCAGTATGTGTGAACAAGATCAGTATATGTGAACAGTACCATTTTTCTTTTTATGCTCCTCCTAAGGTTTTCGACTGTCCTGAGTTCAAAAGTGCTGTCCGTTTTTCCATCTGATCTCTCGTTTATTGTGAAATGACCATGATATCCCCTAAAATACATAAAATACTTAATTAAAATAAAACATACATAATTAAATTACAAGGGACTTAAAGACATAAAAATAGGGATGTTAGTGAAACTTGGAGTGTAAAATGATGATTTTCTCCATTATAAATATACACTTTCTAGTACTCAACACACCCCCCAACCAGCTTGTTGCTAGTCCCTAGCAATTTGAGCGAAAACAAAATTGAAACAAATATTTTTTTTTTTATATTGTGGTATTTATTCAATCAGACTAATGATAACAATCAAATAAAAGTATAAGCATTATCTACAGTCTAAAGAAATATCATTCCCACATCAACTCTCCACATGAATCAGTTTAGAAAACTTTGTCACAACTTTAGTAATCGAGTCACTTGTAAGAATGACATGCAAACCCCAAAATCTCACTGGTAGTAGTAATACGCTCACAAAGAAATTAAACCAAAAAATAATCACTCCAGTGAATGGTAATTTGAGTGAAAATAAAAAAGAAGTAATATCACACACTTTCACCAAGGTGATAGAAATATGCCCTCAGCTTAGAAATAGTACGATTTTAATTCAAAAATGCTAATCAAACCAATACATTCATCATCCTTTTTTATTTTTTATTTTTTTTTTAGTATGCATTACCACATCTTTTCAACCCATATAACTAGTTTCCATTTCAGACTATAGTTCCCTAAAATCAAGAAGGACTTTTATTAGGACGTAACGTAGGCTAGGGACGTGGCTAACAAAGAAAGGATAATAGGAAAAACAAAATATATGTTTGAAAAATAGAGAACTTTGGAGATTGTAAGGTGCTTTTCACTTGATTTTTTTTTATTTATTATTTTTTTTTATTTGTAAACATTTTTTTCTTTTGTTTCTTTTTCTCTTTTTTTTTTTAGCACCTTTTTTTTTTATGCTAAATTATCTCTATTTTCAAACATAAATGGGTGGTGAGAAATACAAAATATAAGGTGATACTCCACATTGGAGTGGGACAAGATAATAGGTTGCCAAAGAAAAAGTCTTTATTTTTACTTTATTATTATTATTATTATTTTTAAGGCTCAAAGTGGTTAACTATGGATACATATTAATAGGGTTGGCTAGAAAGGCTCAAACGGACCAAAGATGGCCTTTCTGTCATCTTTTAGGGTTCTAAATAATCTTCCATATCTACTAGTTAGATAGATCTTCAGATGTGGCAACATACACTTTAGTTTTTTTTTTTTTTTTTGGAGATAATGTATAAAGCAATAAATTGCTAAGCTGAATGAAGAATGGGCAAAATGGGTTACTCTCCAAGAAAAATGACAGGCTCAAAAACTCACTTGGAAATTATTATGACATGTGCATTCTTTCAAGCAACTTATATTTGTCTCCAACATCAACATGTAGAGTAACAAACATGGTGTAACATAACTAAAGACCAAAGATAATACAAATACTAAAATTTGAAAGTTATCATGTCATCTAATTATGAAAAGATCACACAAAATGTTTTTTTTTTTTTATTAAGAAGATGCGTTTCTAGAGTCACTGCACTCCATATTCAGCCATCTTCGACTCAAAAAATTTAACCACAGTTAGTTTCTAAAACAAAAATTAGTAAAAACTACACTAAGATTGAGATATTCCACAATTGTCAACTATTCCCTCCCCCCAACCTGAACGGAACATTGTCCTCAATGTTTGAAAGAAAATAGGGTTTAGAAGACATCACCTGAGTGCTGTATCACAGAAGAAAATATTTACAAGCGGAGAGTTAAATCTAATTTGCACTTCTTATTACGGCTACTGTTACCATCATTAGTTGGCCATTCCAAAGACCTGGTCTTGGGATCCGGCTCGTCTATAAGCTTGTAACAGATCAATTAACTCGTTAGCAGTATGAGCACAAATAAAGATTTTTTTCGCTGTGAAAGGGATGAAATGATTTTTTATTGCATGGTTAAGAAATGCGATGAAGCCATCATAAAAGTTATTGACATTTAACAAATCGATGGGTTTCTGATGAATGTTCAGATGGGCCCAAGATGCTAATGTGATTAGTGCCTCTAGAGTTGCAAGATCTCCTGGTAGGAAAATAAAAGCATCAGCATGATTTAGCATTTCAGTTATTCTTTCTTGCATACCTGAGACAACTCACTCTTCGCCGGTTGGTGAGTCGACATACTGAGCCAACGGTTTGAGGCTTCTTGGGATGATGCCTAACACTTGGCTCCCTCTGAGATAAACAGCTTCTGAGACTAGTTTTGATAACCCTCAGTCACCTCCTCCATAAATCAGATGCAAATTTCTTTCTGCTATGCGTTGACGAAGATCGATGGCTGCCTCAACGAACTCTTTATGTTTGCCATAGTTAAATCTAGAGAGCACACAAATGTTCTTGAATTGTTTATTGGGAGTAGCTGCCATTGGTATGCTTCTCAAAAACAATTTGTGAGTCTAAAAGAAAATGATCATATATCAAGGATCTTGGTGACAATGATTTACAGCTGTATAGGAGGTAGCATGTCTATGTCAATTAACGCGTAAAGCACATGGCTCGAGAGTCAAAAAGGAAATAGTAAAAGAAAAAGCACTCAATTATTAAAGACAATAATGCAATTGATAAAACAACAGTGAAATAAAACAACAGTAAAAGGATATTTACAGGTAGTTGTGATTGTGGCTCACATCTTCCTCCTCGGTTTTACGCCCGTAAACGGCTTGAACGCCTCTATGGGTCGAGGGAGGCTTCCCATCCGTCCAGTTTTCTTATAAAAGCGGCAAACAGGTCGTTTATAGTCAGATTCCCAAGACTATATCGGACACGTTCTTTCTGAAATAATGGCCATAACTGGAGAATTGCTCTTTGTACGTATCCACTGGGATGCGTTTCAAGAGACAAAAGGATATCATCCAATTACTCTTTATTCAAGCCATTCCTAATGAATTGAATCTTATCTTCCCTGTTATCAGACATCATTCCGAAAGAACAAGGATTTTTATCGCATTTCATCCTGGCACACTTATGACAATTAACATGAAGTTTTTCAGCTCTTCGTTTTCTCGAGTAATTTCCTTTACCAAAACCAGGCATGTATGCAATAAATTTAGGAGGTAACTCACCTGCCAAACGTACCTTGGCCTCGATTAACCAACGAATGTCAGCAGGGATGTTATTTCTCATAAGCAATCGCATGCGTTCGGACCGAGCTTTATAGATCGTAAAGAAGGCATTCTGAGGAAGTGAAGGAAATCGCTTGTGAAGCTTTGCTAGAATCGCGTTTCTGTCCATACCTTCTTCTCAGAATATTAGTTATTATGGGAAACTAAAGTAACCGACTTTGATTGTCACAGAGTACCGTTATCCGCCACTTAACCGGGGTAACAAACTAGAGAACACACAAAAAAGAAAAGAAAAGAAAAGAAAAGAAAAATAATAATCTCACAATTGTCCTCTTATTGAGTTTTCCTCAAGTTCGATTTGGGTTTCGTTGATACCTCCCTCAATTTCTTTGAGTTGTCTTTCTACATCTTCAACGTGGGATACCAACTCTGGAGGTTGTAGCTTCCAAATACGATGCGTTTTACAAAATCGTATCCGCTTCTCGGATGAGATTGTACACGTTGAAGTTGTCCGAGAATGTTCAAGAGCTGTCTAGTTGAGGAACACATAATTAGAAGTGATAAAAGAAAACTGAATGATTAAATAAACACACTTTCACAATAATTTAAATCAGAAAAGAAGAAATAAATAAGAAAAATTCTTAATTTAAATTTGGTGGGTCACTCAAATCTATTTCAAAGTTGCCTTTTTCACGTGGTTGGTACTCTAGATATGGCTTGATCTTTGACCATTAACTTTAAAAATTACACCGTTCTTTGGATCCTTAATTTTAACGCTCCATATGAAAAAACAAAGTGTGGACTATAAAGGGACCATCCATCGATAAGCAGAACTTACCTGGGAATAGGCGCAAGCGAGAATTGAATAAAAGTACTTTCTGACCTGGTGTGAAAGATTTTCTCATAATTTGCTCGTCATGAAAGACTTTCATTCGCTGTTTGTAAATCTTGGCATTTTTGTATACATCATTACGACTTTCTTCAAGTTCTGCCAGTTGTGATTTTCTTTCTAAGTTAGCTTGCGCATGTCAAAGTTGAATTTCACTGGCCCAGTATGCACAATGCTCAAGTTTTGGTGGTGATTCTGATGATGGACTCAGTTTCTTTTCTGATGGTACTAGTTGTTCCACTCTTGACTTCCATTTGTTAATGTCCATGGATGGTGTTGAATCGAGTAAGGCGTTAACTTCATCTATTGATCTGTCAATATCAAAATTCAAACCAAAGTGAGTTAAACATGTTTGTAAAGGGTCATCACTAAGATTTGAAAGAAAAGTATTATCAACTAATTTCGATTAAATCCACATCAACAATTTCATCATCTCGATTGGGAGGTTGTTTGGCGATGTTGAAGATATTTAGCTCCATCGTCATATTGCCAAAGGACAATCGCATATTTCGATCCTGCATTGAATGTGAGCATCGGTAGATTTTGCCAAGAAAGGTCGCCCTAGGATAATAGTGGACCGCTTCCTTGAATCTCGGATCTGGTTGAGTGTCAATTACAATAAAATCAACAGGAAAATAAAACTTATCTACCGTATAAACGTCCTCCACAATACCACGAGGTTTTTCATGGACCGATCCGCAAGTTGTAACACCACCGGAGTTGGGTGTAATTCTCCCGATCCAAGTTTCACAAAATCCGAGTAAGGCAAATGATTTACACTAGCTCCTAAGTCCAACAAAGCATTCTCAATTGTGTGGTTCCCTATACTACATGAGATAGTGGGGAGCCCGGATCTTTGTATTTTAGAGGAAGTTTGTGTTGGAGTATAGAACTCACATTTTTGTTAAAAGGCCTTCTTTTGAACATGAATGTTTTCTTTTTTATCTGAGAGGTCCTTAAGAAACTTGGCATAAGATGGCACTTGTTTTATAGCATCAAGCAAAGGGATGTTAACACTTACTGTTTAAAGATTTCAAAAATCTCACTTGTAGATTTTCCTTTCTTTGCTTTAGCTAACCTCCGGGGAAATGGAGCTTTTGGAACGTATTCTCGTGGGTTGGTTTTTCTTTCTCTCTCGATGATGAGTCTTCTTCATTTACCGGTACAATTTGAGTTGTTTTTGAGTACCAAGCATCTCCACTTTGTTGTCGACTTCTTTTCTTTTTCGCAAGGTCATGACGGCTTTGACCTCTCCATGCCGAGGTGAATTAGTCGGCTTCATACACTCCTTTAGGATTAGGCACTTTAGTTGACTTGGGAATTTACCTTTCTCACGATCATTGCCAAGGTCTGAATGATGAAGCAAGTTGTCCCACCATTTTTCAAGGTTTGAAATTGATTGGGTTTGTGAGTTGAAACCCGCTCTCATCTCATTTCGTAGTTCATCAATGGTCCGGTTTTGTTGCTCGATTTTGGAGTGAATAAGATTCTTGAAATTCTGAAATGCATCCTCCCATGGTCTAAGCTGAGAATGGTTTGGGTTCTGATTATATGGTCTAAATGGTGGTTGAGAGGCTTGAGGATTTTGAGGAATTGGTTGCATTGGTGGAGTGGAGTTTCTTTGGTCCATTCTCTGTTGGAATCCTTGAGACCATGAAAAATTGGGGTGGTCTCTCCATCCAGGATTATATGTGTTGGAGTAAGGGTTGTAGTTTGATGGCTTTCTCATTACATCTATGGCATTGGCTTGATCTGAGTATGAGTCCTGGTCATGTGGCTCCGTCAATTTAGCGTGTTATTAACGATGCTATTTGTCGGGAAAGACCTTCAACTATGTCTTTGACTTCTTTAATTTCTGAACTTGACTCGCTAATGTGAACCTCATTCACTCCCTTAACTCTTCTAGTACTCCTGAGCGAACGACTCCGTTTTTGGGAATTATCCGCTTGTCGCTGGAAAAAATCCCAAATCTCTGATGCACTTTTTGACATTAGCTCTCCTCCACTTGTTGCGATTAGCCATTCTTGCACATTCGGCAATAATCCCTCCAAAAAGTATTGGCATTGGTGCCATTTTTCGTATCCATGAAGTGGACACTTTAGGAGTAGCCCATTGAATCGCTCCCATGCTTCGAAAAATTGCTCGTTTTCTCTTTGGGTAAACTCTGAAATTTCCCTGCGAATAGCATTGGTTTTATGTACTGGGAAATATTTATTCAAAAATTTTGTTACCATTTATTCCCATAATGTAATGCTATTAGCAAGCAATGTATTAAACCATGAACGAGCTCTATCCTTTAAAGAAAATGGAAATAATCTAAGTTTAACATCATCATCTGAAAAATTCTCATATTTAAAAGTTTGACAAATAGCATGGAAATCATTCAGATGATTATATGGATCTTCATTTTCTAGGCCATAGAATGTTGGGAGACAATTTAGCACACTAGGTTTTAATTCAAAACTCCTAGCAGCTACATTTGGATATCGTATGCATGATGTGCTCAAGAGTTAGCTAAAGGATCAAGTAGTCCTTAAATGGCCTCTCTTGTGGTGCTGGTTGCAAATCCATTTCAAATTTATTTTTAATTGTAACGTGCTTGTGTGTGCGAAGTGTTTTTTCTAATTCAAAGTCTATAGGCTCAAGATTCGGTAATTGTGACCTACGACCATGCATGCAAATAAGAAAAACAATGATAACAAAATTAATAAAGATAAAGAAGAGGGAGAAATTACGATACTAACCTTATTACGCTGTTACAATTTTCCTATGAAAATAACTCAAGTGCTATATGTAGAAAAGAAAATACGTGAAACAAATTAAAATAAATTAAGAGGCGGTTGAACCTGCCGATTTCACAAAATAAAAGAAAAAAAAAACATGAAAATTAAATTACAGAAATTTAAAGAAGAGAAGAAAAGAAAAGAAAATAATACCTACTTCAAAATGTAAATTCACTTTTTTTTTCTCTTTTTTTTAATAATAATAAAAAAAATTACAAGGAAACAAATAAAATAAATAAATAAAGAAAAAAAAAATTCTACAAATTAAAATACTTACTTTCCCGGCAACGGCGCCAAAAACTTGTTTTGCAAATTTTATTGAACTCGCAAGTGCACGAATCTATTGTAGAATAGATCAATGGTGACAAGTGTCGATCCCACGAGGAGGTGGATTTTAATTGCTTGTAGAATTAATTTTCTTAGTGGGTGATTGGATTTATAATGACAATTATGTAGGCAATGTATTAATTTAAATTAAAGCTGTTGGAATAAACTATTAAAATGAAATGCTTGGATCTCCGGATCTGTACTCAACATGCACCATCGGCTTAATATTCATTATTAGTACCAATTAAATCATGAAGGGGGAACTTCCACTCATCATGAACCACACTCTAATAGATATGGTGCTAAGGGCTTCCCGTGCCAAATAGTAATAACCTTGCCTAGGGAGGCGGTTATTCCAGCCGATATCCAGATAAGATTATTACTATCTGTCTACGAAAAGTCAAAACAACCACATAAATTAAAGGGGAAGGAAAAGTAAATTTACCAAATTAAGCCCATGGAGCATGTTGAGACTTCACCTTCAACCCAAGCTTGAAAGGAAATTAGCCACTCATAATTTAACTAGGGGTAAAATGGGAATTTTATTAAAATACATAGAAAATACAAGATGGAGATGGAATTAGAGAAAATGGAGTCTAAAAATGGATTCAGGGGTGTCAAATTAGGGGGGGGAGCCCCCTTTTTATAGATACACTGAGTAAATCATGGCCATCGGATTAAAACAATTTGGACGCTCAGGATTGCGCCACGTGGCAAGTTCCTATTGGATGGAACACATCATCAGGGCTGTTATTCTGTGTATATGCATGTACCGTACACACATTTTTTCGATCCACTAATATTCTGCCACGTCACCGGTCAACATTTTTGGTTCAATAGGATCATGACACGTCATCAGTCAACGCCACATCATCAGTCAATGCCACATAAGCGGTCAATGCCACATCATTCGTCCAATCAAATGCCGCCACGTCATCGTATAGTGCCACATCATCGTACAGTGCCACGTCAGCATACAGTACAGGTGAACAGTGCCGTGAACAGTGTCGTGTACAGTACCGTATATATCAACCGTACCGTATGTGTGAACAGTACCGTATATGTGAACAGTACCATTTTTCTTTTTATGCTCCTTCTAAGGTTTTCGACTGTCCTGAGTTCAAAAGTGCTGTCCGTTTTTCCATCTGATCTCTCGTTTATTGTGAAATGACCATGATATCCCCTAAAATACATAAAATACTTAATTAAAATAAAACATACATAATTAAATTACAAGGGACTTAAAGACATAAAAATAGGGATGTTAGTGAGACTTGGAGTGTAAAATGATGATTTTCTCCATTATAAATATACACTTTCTAGTACTCAACAATGACAATGGAGCTAAATATCTTCAACATTGCCAAACAACCTCCCAATGCAGATGATGAAATTGTTGATGTGGATTTAATCCAAGGCACGCGTCCACCCCGCGGCCAAGGCCAAGGCACCTAGCCAGCCCGCGGCCAAGTCCCAGGCACGCAGCCACCCCGCGGCCAAGGCCAAGGCCGTGTGCTGTGGCTCGCGGATCTTGGCCAACTTTTGCGTTTCCGGGGCGGTGCGGGATTTTCGGGTGATGCATTAGATACATGCGACAGTTGAACGTCGGAAAAGACGGGAGTCGATTCCGAGGTCCGAACCTAGTTTTACGGCCGATTTACCGAACGTGCAGGTGTGCGAAAAGGGGACGAAACGTGCCCGCGAATTGGTCCGATTGTGGTAGAACTGGGCCGGGGACCTCCTCACGGTAGAACTGAGCTCGAACGTGGGCCTGTGCCTTGGCCGTGGCCGCGGGGTGGCTGCGTGGCTTGGCCTTGGCCGCGGGCGAGCATTTTGCCAAAATTTGAGCACACGGTTCTCACCGTTTCTTCGTATTCTTGGGCCAAAAACTGAGATCCACACCTACCTTCCACTTCTTTCTCCGGTTTTGCCTGAATCGGACGAGTTGGCCCACCCATTTGGGCACCCGTTCGCTGCCGGTAAAATGGCCGTAAAACGAGTTTCGGAGCTCGGAATTGGATTCCGTTTTCTCCCGCCACTGACTCCCACCAAACCCGACCACGCCAGCCAAAAATCCCACGCCGCCGCCAAAATGTGAAATTTGGCCACAATCAGTGTGCTATAGCTCACGGATTTTGGCTTTTTCCGGCGGAAAAATGGGCGCAGGGCCTCCCGTATTATTTTTGCCAAGATCCGTGAGCTACAGCACACGGCCTTGGCCTTGGTTGTGGGGTGGCTGCGTGCCTAGGCCTTGGCCGTGGGGTGGCTGGGTGCCATGGCCTTGGCCTCGCGGTGGCGGCATGCCAAGACCTTGGCCGCGTGCTGGCTGCGTGCCTAGGCCTTGGCCGCGTGCTGGCTGCGTGCCTAGGCCTTGGCCGCGGGGTGGCTGGGTGCCATGGCCTTGGCCGCGGTTGTGGCTGGGTGCCTTGGCCTTGGCCGCGGGCTGGCTGCGTGCCTCGGCCTTGGCTGCGGGCTGGCTGCGTGCCTAGACCTTGGCCGCAGGCTGGCTGCGTGCCTACGCCTTGACCGCGGGCTGGCTGCGTGCCTAGGCCTTGGCCGCGGGCTGGCTGGATGCCATGGCCTTGGCCTTGGGTGTCTTGGCCTTGGCCGCTGGGTGGATGCGTGCCTTGGCCTTGGCCGCGGGCTGGCTCCGTGCCTTGCTCGAAATGCTGCATATGCTCGCGACCAAGACATGTCACACACTCTCACACACACACAACACACACTCGGGCTGCGATCCTGAGGCAATGATAGGGAGCTCGAGCGTGGCCCTGTGCCATAGCCTTGGCCGCGGCTGAGCATTTGGCCAAAATGTGAGCACACCGTCCTCGCCGTTGCTTCGTATTCTTGGACCAAAAACTGAGATCCACACCTACCTTCCACTTCTTTCTCCGGTTTTGCCTGAATCGGACGAGTTGGCCAACCCGTTTGGGCACTCATTCGCTGCCGGTAAAATGGCCGTAAAACGACTTTCGGAGCTCGGAATTGGATTCCGTTTTCTCCCACCACAACTCCCACCAAACCCGACCACGCCAGCCCAAAATCCCACGCCACCCCCGGAAAAATGGGCGCAGGGCCTCCCGCATTATTTTCGCCATTTCTTTGAGCGGAAAACAGTACTTGCGCTGTGAGGAGGCCCTCGGCCCAGTTCTACCATAATCGGAGCAATTCTCGGGCACGTTTCGTCCCCTTTTCGTACCCCTGCACGTTCGGTAAATCGGCCGTAAAACGAGGTTCGGACCTTGGAATCGACTCCCGTCTTTTCCAACGTTCGACTGTTGTACGTATCTAATGCATCACCCGAAAATGCTGCACCGCCCTAGAAACGCGAAAGTTGGCCAAGATCCGCGGGCCACAGCACACAACCTTGGCCTTGGCCGCTGGGTGGCTGGGTGCCTTGGCGTTGGCCTTGGCCACGGCGTGGCTGCGTGCCTTGGCCTTGGCCGCGGGCTGGCTGCGTGCCTAGGCCTTGGCCGCGGGCTGGCTGGGTGCATGGCCTTGGCCTTGGGTGCCTTGGCCTTGGCCGCAGGGTGGACGCGTCCCTTGGCCTTGGCCACAGGGTGGCTGCGTGCCTTGGCCGCGGGCTGGTTGCACATGCTCGCGACCAAGGCACATCGCACACTCTCACGTACACACAACACACACTCGGGCCGCGCTCCTGACGCAAGGATAGGGAGCTCGAGCGTGGCCCTGTGCCTTGGCCTTGGCCGCGGGGTGGCTGCGTGGCTTGGCCTTGGCCGCGGGCGAGCATTTGGCCAAAATGTGAGCACACGGTCCTCGCTGTTTCTTCGTATTGTTGGACCAAAAATAGAGATCCACACCTACCTTCCACTTCTTTCTCCGGTTTGGCCTGAATTGGATGAGTTGGCCCACCCGTTTGGGCACCCGTTCGCTGCCGGTAAAATGGCCGTAAAACGGGTTTTGGAGCTCGGAATTGGATTCCGTTTTCTCCCGCCACCGACTCCCATCAAACCCGACCACTCCGGGCCAAAATCCCACGCCGCCCCTGAAACGCGAAATTTGGCCGCAATCCGTGTGTATAGCTCATGGATTTTGGACTTTTCCAGTGGAAAAATGGGCGCAGGGCCTCCCGCATTATTTTCGCCATTTTTTCGAGTGGAAAACAGTACTTGCGCCGTGAGGAGGCCCCCCGGCCAAGTTCTACGACAATCGGACCAATTCACAGGCACGTTTCGTCCCCTTTTCACACCCCTGCACGTTCGGTAAATCGGCCGTAAAACGAGGTTCGGACCTCGAAATCGACTCCCCTCTTTTCCGACGTTCGACTGTCGCACGTATCTAATGCATCACCCCAAAATCCCGCACCGCCCTGGAAACACGAAACTTGGCCAATATCCGTGAGCTACAGCACACGGCCTTGGCCTTGGGCTTGGGGTGGCTGTGTGCCTAGGCCTTGGCCTTGGGGTGGCTGCGTGCCTTGGCCTTGGCCGCGGGCTGGCTGATTGCATGGCCTTGGCCTTGGGTGCCTTGGCCTTGGCCGCGGGGTGGACGCGTGCCTTGGCCTTGGCCACGGGGTGGCTGCTCGAAATGCACCACATGCTCACGACCAAGTTACGTCGCACACTCTCACGCACACACAACACACACTCGGGCTGCGATCCCGAGGCAAGGATAGGGAGCTCGAGCGTGGTCCTGTACCATAGCCTTGGCCGCGGGCGAGCATTTGTCCAAAATGTGAGCACACGGTCCTCGCCGTTGCTTCGTATTCTTGTTCCCGTTTTGCCTGAATCGAACGAGTTGGCCTACCCATTCGCTGCCGGTAAAATGGCCGTAAAACGAGTTTTGGAGCTCGGAATTGGATTCCGTTTTCTCCCGCCACCGACTCCCACCAAACCCGACCACGGCAGCCCAAAATCACACGCCGCCCCCAAAACGCGAAATTTGGCCACAATCCAAGTACTATAGCTCATGGATTTTGACCTTTTCCGGTGGAAAAATGGGCGCAGGGCCTCCCGCATTATTTTCGCCATTTCTTCGAGCAGAAAACAGTACTTGTGCCGTGAGGAGGCCCCCGGCCCAGTTCTACCGCAATCGGACCAATTCGCGGGCACGTTTCATCCCCTTTTCACACACCCACACCCTTGGTAAATCGGCCATAAAACGAGGTTCGGACCTCGGAATCGACTCCCGTCTTTTCCGACGTTCGACTGTCGTACGTATCAAATGCATCACCCGAAAATCCCGCACTGCCTCGGAAACGCAAAAGTTAGCCAAGATCCGCGAGCCATAGCACACGCCCTTGGCCACGGGGTGGCTGCGTGCCTAGGCCATGACCTTGGGGGGCTGCGTGCCTAGGCCATGGCCTTGGGGGGCTGCGTGCCTTGGCCCTGGCCACGGGCGAGCATCTGGCCGAATGTTGAGCACACAGCCCTTGACGTTTCTTCGTATTCTTGGACCAAAAACTGAGATCCAGACCTACCTTCCACTTCTTTCTCCAGTTTTGCCTGAATCGGACGAGTTGGCCCACCCGTTTGGGCACCCGTTAGCTGCCGGTAAAATGGCCGTAAAACGACTTTCGTAGCTCAGAATTGGATTCCGTTTTCTCCCGCCACCGACTCCCACCAAACCCGACCACGCCAGCCCAAAATCCCACGCCGCCCCCGAAACGCAAAATTTGGCCGCAATGCGTGTGCTATAGCTCACGGATTTTGGCCTTTTCCGGCGGAAAAATGGGCGCAGGGCCTCCCGCATTATTTTTGTCATTTGTTTGAGCGGAAAACAGTACTTGTGCCATGAGGAGGCCCCCGGCCCAGTTCTACCACAATCAGACCAATTTGCAGGCACGTTTCGTCCCCTTTTCGCACCCCCGCACGTTCGGTAAATCGGCCGTAAAATGAGGTTCGGACCTCGGAATCGGTTCCCATCTTTTCCGACGTTCGACTGTCGGACGTATCTAATGCATCACCCAAAAGTCCCGCACCTCCTCGGAAACGCGAAAGTTGGCAGAGATCCGCGAGCCACAGCACACGCCCATGGCCTTGGCCGCGTGGTGGCTGGGTGCCTTGGCCTTGGCCGCGGGCTAGCTGCGTGCCTAGGCCTTGGCCGCGGGCTGGGTGCCATGGCCTTGGCCTTGGCCGCGGGCTGGCTGCGTGCCTAGGCCTTGGCCGCGGGCGGCTGGGTGCCATGGCCTTGGCCTTGGCCGCGGGCTGGCTGCGTGCCTAGGCCTTGGCCGCGAGCTGGCTGGGTGCCATGGCCTTGGCCGCGGGGTGGACGCGTGCCTTGGCCTTGGCCACGGGGTGTCTGCGTGCCGTGGCTGCAGGCTGGCTCCGTGCCTTGCTCGAAATGCAGCACATGCTCGTGACCAAGGCACATCGCACACTCTCACGCACACACAACACACACTCGGGCCGTGCTCCTTGGCCTTGGCCGCGGGGTGGCTGCGTGGCTTCGCCTTGGCCGCGGGCAAGCATCTGGCCAAATGTTGAGCACACAGTCCTCGACGTTTCTTCGTATTCTTGGACCAAAAACTGAGATCCACACCTACCTTCCACTTCTTTCTCCAGTTTTGCCTGAATCGGACGAGTTGGCCCACCCGTTTGGGCACCCGTTCGCTGCCGGTAAAATGGCCGTAAAACGACTTTCGGAGCTCAGAATTGGATTCCGTTTTCTCCCACCACCGACTCCCACCAAATCCGACCATGCCAGCCCAAAATCCCATGCCGCCCCCGAAACGCGATATTTGGCCAGAATCCGTGTGCTATAGCTCACCGATTTTGGTCTTTTCCGGCGGAAAATTGGGTGCAGGGCCTCCCGCATTATTTTCGCCATTTCTTCGAGCGGAAAACAGTACTTGCGCCGTGAGGAGGCCCCCGGCCCAGTTCTACCACAATCGGACCAATTCGCGGGCACGTTTCGTCCCCTTTTCATACCCCCGCACCCTCGGTAAATCGGCCGTAAAACGAGGTTCGGACCTCGAAATGGACTCCCCTCTTTTCCGACGTTCAACTGTCGTACGTATCTAATGCAGCACCCCAAAATCCCGCACCGCCCCGGAAACGTGAAAGTTGGCAACGATCCGTGAGCTACAGGACACGGCCTTGGCCTTGGCTGCGGGGTGACTGCGTGCCTAGGCCTTGGCCACGGGGTGGCTGGTTGCCATGGCCTTGGCCTTGTCCTCGGGGTGGCTTTGTGCCAAGGCCTTGGCCGTGGGATGGCTGCGTGCCTAGGCCTTGGCCGCGGGCTGGCTGGGTGCCATGAACTTGGCCGCGGGGTGGACGCGTGCCTTGGCCTTGTCCACGGGGTGGCTGCGTGCCTCGGCCTTGGCCTTGGCCTTGGCCGCGGGCTGGCTCCGTGCCTTGCTCGGAATGCAGCACATGCTCGCGACCAAGGCAGGTCGTACACTCTCACGCACACACAACACACACTCGGGCCGCGCTCCCGAGGCAAGGATAGGGAGCTCGAGCGTGGCCCTGTGCCTTGGCCTCGGCCGCAGGGTGGCTGCGTGGCTAGGCCTTGGCTGCGGGCGAGCATTTGGCCAAAATGTGAGCACACAGTCCTCGCCGTTTCTTCGTAGTCTTGGACCAAAAACTGAGATCCACATCTACCTTCCACTTCTTTCTCCGGTTTTGCCTGAATCGGACGAGTTGGCCCACCCGTTTGGGCACCCGTTCGCTGCCGGTAAAATGGCCGTAAAACGAGTTTCGGAGCTCAGAATTGGATTCCGTTTTCTCCCGCAAGCAACTCCCACCAAATCCATCCACGCCAGCCCAAAATCCCATGCCGGCCCTGAAACGCGAAATTTGGCCGCAATCCGTGTGCTATAGCTCACGGATTTTGGTCTTTTCGGGCGGAAAATTGGGTGCAGGGCCTCCCGCATTATTTTCGCCATTTGTTCTATCGGAAAACAGTACTTGCGCCGTGAGGAGGCCCCTGGCCCAGTTCTACCACAATCGGACCAATTCGCGGGCACGTTTCATCCCCTTTTCGCACCCCCGCACCTCGGTAAATCGGCCGTAGAACTAGGTTCGGACCTCGTAATCGACTCCCCTCTTTTCCAACGTTCGACTGTCGCACGTATCTCATGCATCACCCCAAAATCCCGCACCGCCCCGGAAATGCGAAAGTTGGCCAAGATCTGTGAGTACAGCACACGGCCTTGGCCTTGTCCGCGGGGTGACTGCGTGCCTAGGCCTTGGCCGCGGGGTGGCTGGTTGCCATGGCCTTGGCCCTAGCATCGGGGTGGGTTCGTGCCAAGGCCTTGTCCGCGGGATGGCTGCGTGCCTAGGCCTTGGCCGCGGGCTGGCTGCGTGCCTAGGCCTTGGCTGCGGGCTGGCCGCGTGCCTAGGCCTTGGCCGCAGGCTGGACGCGTGACTTGTCCTTGGCCACGGGGTGGCTGCGTGCCTCGACCTTGGCCTTGGCCGCGGGCTGGCTCTGTGCCTTCCTCGAAATGCAGCACATGCTCGCGACCAAGGCAGGTCGCACACTCTCACGCACACACAACACACACTCGGGCCGCGCTCCCGAGGCAAGGATAGGGAGCTCGAGCGTGGCCTTGTGCCTTGGCCCTGGCCGCGGGGTGGCTGTGTGGCTCGGCCTTGGCAGCGGGCGAGCATTTGGCCAAAATGTGAGCACACGGTCCTCGCCGTTTCTTCGTATTCTTGGACCAAAAACTGAGATCCACACCTACCTTCCACTTCATTCTCCGCTTTTCCCTGAATCGAACAAGTTGGCCCACCCGTTTGGGCACCCCTTCGCTGCTGGTAAAATGGCCGTAAAACAAGTTTCGGAGCTCAGAATTGGATTCAGTTTTCTCCCGCCACCGACTCCCACCAAATCCGACCACACCAGCCCAAAATCCCATGCCACCCCTGAAACGCGAAATTTGGCCACAATCCGGGTGCTATAGCTCGCGGATTTTGGCCTTTTCCGGCGGAAAAATGGACGCAGGGCGTCCCACATTATTTCCACTATTTCTTCGAGCGGAAAACAGTACTTGCGCCGTGAGGAGGCCCCCGGACCAGTTCTACCACAATCGGACCAATTCGCGGGCACGTTTCGTCCCCTTTTCGCACCCCCGCAGCCTCGGTAAATCGGCCGTAAAACGAGGTTCGCACCTTGAAATCGACTCCCCTCTTTTCCGACGTTCGACTGTCACACGTATCTAATGCATCACCCCTAAATCCCGCACCGCCCCGGAAATGGGAAAGTTGGCCAAGATCCGTGAGCTACAGCACACGGCCGTGGCCTTGGCCACGGGGTGGCTGCGTGCCTAGGCCTTGGCCTTTAGGTGGCTGTGTGCGTTGGCCTTGGCCTTGGCCACGGGGTGGCTGCCTGCCTTGGCTTTAGCCGCGGGCTCGCTACGTGCCCAGGTTTTTGCCGCGGGCTGGCTGGGTGCATGGCCTAGGCCGCGGGCTGGCTCCATGCCTTGCTCGAAATGCAGCACAGGCTCGCGACCAAGGCACGTCGAACACTCTCACGCACACACAACACACACTCGGGCTGCGCTCCCGAGGCAAGGATAGGGAGATCGTGCATGGCTCTGTGCCTTGGCCTTGGCCGCGGGGTGGCTGCGAGGCTTGGCCTTGGCCGCGGGCGAGCATTTGGCCAAAATGTGAGCACACGGTCCTCGACGTTTCTTCGTATTCTTGGACCAAAAACTGAGATCCACACCTACCTTCCACTTCTTTCTCCGGTTTAGCCTGAATCGGGCGAGTTGGCCCACCCATTTGGGCACCCGTTCGCTGCCGGTAAAAAGGCCGTAAAATGAGTTTCGGAGATCGGAATCAGATTCCGTTTTCTCCCACCACCGACTCCCACCAAACCGAACCACGGCAGCCCAAAATCCCACGCCGCCCCCAAACGCGAAATTTGGCCACAATCTGTGTGCTATAGCTCACGGATTTTGGTCTTTTCGTGCCGAAAAATGGGCGCAGGGCCTCCCGCATTATTTTCACCATTTCTTCGAGCGGAAAACAGTACTTGCGCCATGAGGAGGCCCCCAGCCCAGCTCTACCACAATCGGACCGATTCGCGGGCACTTTTCCGACGTTCGACTGTCGCACGTATCTAATACATCACCCGAAAATCCCGCACCGGCCCGGAAACACGAATGTTGGCCAAGATCCGCGAGCCACAGCACACGGCCTTGCCCTTGGCCGCGGGGTGGCTGGTTGCCATGGCCTTGGCCACGGGGTGGGTGGGTGCCTTGGCCTTGGCCACGGGATGGCTACGTGCCTAGGCCTTGGCCTTGGCCGCGGGGTGGACGCGTGCCATGGCCTTGGCCACAGGGTGGCTGCGTGCCTTGGCCGCGGGCTGGCTCCGTGCCTTGCTCGAAATGCAGCACATGCTCGCGACCAAGGCACGTTGAACACTATCACGCATACACAACACACACTCGGGCCGCGCTCCCGAGGCAAGGATAGGGAGCTCGAGCGTGGCCCTGTGCCTTGGCCTTGGCCGCCGGGTGGCTGAGTGGCTTGGCCTTGGCTGCGGGCGAGCATTTCGCCAAAATGTGAGCACACGGTCCTCGCCGTTGCTTCGTATTCTTGGACCAAAAACTGAGATCCACACCTACCTTCCACTTCTTTCTCCGGTTTTGCCTGAATCGGACGAGTTGGCCCACCCATTTGCTGCCGGTAAAATGGCCGTAAAATGAGTTTCGAAGCTTGGAATTGGATTCCGTTTTCTCCCGCCACCGACTCCCACCAAACCCGACCACGCCACCCAAAATCCCACGCCACCCCCGGAATGCGAAATTTGGCCACAATCCGTGTGCTATAGCTCACGGATATTTGCCTTTTCCAGCGGAAAAATGGGCGCAGGGCCTCCCGCATTATTTTCGTCATTTCTTCGAGCGGAAAACAATACTTGCGCCGTGAGGAGTCCTCGGGTGGCTGCGTGCCATGGCCTTGGCCGCGGGCTGGCTGCGTGCGATGGCCTTGGCCGCGGGCTGGCTGGGTGCCATGGCCTTGGCCGCGGGCTGGCTGGGTGCCATGGCCTTGGCCGCGGGCTGGCTGGGTGCCATGGCCTTGGCCGCGGGCTGGCTGGGTGCCATGGCCTTGGCCGCGGGCTGCCTGGATGCCATGGCCTTGGCCGCGGGCTGGCTGGGTGCCATGGCCTTGGCCGCGGGCTGGCTGGGTGCCATGGCCTTGGCCGCGGGCTGCCTGGATGCCATGGCCTTGGCCGCGGGCTGGCTCCGTGCCTTTCTCGAAATGTAGCACATGCTCTCGACCAAGGCAGGTCACATACTCTCACGCACACACAACACACACTCGGGCCGCGCTCCCGAGGCAAGTATAGGGAGCTCGAGCGTGGCCTTGTGCCTTGGCCTTGGCCGCGGGGTGGCTGCGTGGCTTGGCCTTGGCCGCGGGCGAGCATTTGGTCAAAATGTGAGCACACGGTCCTCGCCGTTTCTTTGTATTCTTGGACCAAAAACTGAGATCCACACCTACCTTCCATTTCTTTCTCCGGTTTTGCCTGAATCGGACGAGTTGGCCCACCCGTTTGGGCACCCGTTCGCTGCCGGTAAAATGGCCGTAAAACGAGTTTCGGAGCTCAGAATTGGATTCCGTTTTCTCCCGCCACCGACTCCCACCAAACCCGACCACTCTGGGCCAAAATCCCACGCCGCCCCTGAAACGCGAAATTTGGCCACAATCCGTGTGTATAGCTCACGGATGTTGGACTTTTCCAGTGGAAAAATGGGCGCAGGGCCTCCCGCATTATTTTCGCCATTTTTTCGAGCGGAAAACAGTACTTGTGCCTTGAGGAGGCCCCCGGCCAAGTTCTACGACAATCGGACCAATTCACAGGCACGTTTCGTCCCCTTTTCACACCCCTGCACGTTCGGTAAATCGGCCGTAAAACGAGGTTCGGACCTCGAAATCGACTCCCCTCTTTTCCGACGTTCGACTGTCGCACGTATCTAATGCATCACCCCAAAATCCCGCACCGCCCTGGAAACACGAAACTTGGCCAATATCCGTGAGCTACAGCACACGGCCTTGGCCTTGGCCTTGGGGTGGCTGTGTGCCTAGGCCTTGGCCTTGGGGTGGCTGCGTGCCTTGGCCTTGGCCGCGGGCTGGCTGTGTGCCTAGGCCTTGGCTGCGGGCTGGCTTGGTGCATGGCCTTGGCCTTGGCCACGGAGTGGCTGCGTGCCTTGGCCGCGGGCATGCTCCGCGCCTTGCTTGAAATGCAGCACATGCTCGCGACCAATGCAGGTCGCACACTCTCACGCACACACAACACACACTCGAGCCGCGCTCCCGAGGCAAGGATAGGGAGCTCGAGCATCTCCCTGTGCCTTGGCCTTGGCCGTGGCCGCGGGGTGGCAGCGTGTCTAGGCCTTGGCCGTGGGCTGGCTGCGTGCCTAGGCCTTGGCCGTGGGCTTGCTGGGTGCATGGCCTTGGCCGCGGGCCGGCTGGGTGCATGGCATTGGCCTTGGGTGCCTTGGCCTTGGCTGCGGGGTGGACACGTGCCTTGGCCTTGCCACGGGGCGGCTGCGTGCCTTGGCCACGGGCTGGCTCCGTGCCTTGCTCAAAATGCAGCATATGCTCGCGACCAAGGCACGTCGCACACTCTCACGCACACACAACACACACTCGGGCCGCGCTCCCGAGGCAAGGATATGGAGCTCGAGCGTCGCCCTGAGCCTTGGCCTTGGCTGTGGCCGCGGGGTGGCTGCGTGGCTTGGCCTTGGCATCGGGCGAGCATGTGGCAAAAATTTGAGCACACGGTACTCACCGTTTCTTTGTTTTCTTCGACCAAAAACTGAGATCCACACCTACCTTCCACTTCTTTCCCCAGTTTTGCCTGAATCGGACGAGGTTACCCACCCGTTTGGGCACCCGTTCGCTGCCGGTAAAATGGCCGCAAAACGATTTTCGGAGCTCGGAATTGGATTCCTTTTTCTCCCGCCACCGACTCCCACCAAACCTGACCACGCCAGCCCAAAATCCCACGCCGCCCCCGAAACGCGAAATTTGGCCGCAATGCGTGTGCTATGGCTAACGGATTTTGGCCTTTTCCGGCGGAAAAATGGGCGCAGGGCCTCCCGCATTATTTTCGCCATTTCTTCGATCGCAAAACAGTACTAGCACCGTGAGGAGGCCCCCAGCCCAGTTCTACCACAACCGGACCAATTCGCGGGCACGTTTCGTCCCCTTTTCACACCCCCGCACCCACGGTAAATCGACCGTAAAACGAGGCTCGGACCTCGAAATCGACTCCCCTCTTTTCCGATGGTCGACTGTCGCACGTATCTAATGCATCATCCCAAAATCCCGCACCGCCCCGGAAACGCGAAAGTTGGCCAAGATCCGTGAGCGACAGCACACGGCCTTGGCCTTGGCCGCGGGGTGGCTGCGTGCCTAGGCCTTGGCCGCGGGGTGGCTGCGTGCCTAGGCCTTGGCCTTGGGGTGGCTGCGTGCCTTGGCATTGGCCGCGGGCTGGCTGATTGCATGGCCTTGGCCTTGGGTGCCTTGGCCTTGGCCGCGGGGTGGACGCGTGCCTTGGCCTTGGCCGCGGGGTGGACGCGTGCTCACGACCAAGTTACGTCGCACACTCTCACGCACACACAACACACACTCGGGCTGCTATCCCGAGGCAAGGATAGGGAGGTCGAGCGTGGTCCTGTACCATAGCCTTGGCCGCGGGCGAGCATTTGGCCAAAATGTGAGCACACGGTCCTCGCTGTTGCTTCGTATTCTTGTTCCTGTTTTGCCTGAATCGAACGAGTTGGCTTACCCGTTCGCTGCCGGTAAAATGGCCGTAAAACAAGTTTTGGAGCTCGGAATTGGATTCCGTTTTCTCCCGCCACCGACTCCCACCAAACCCGACCACGGCAGCCCAAAATCACACGCCGCCCCCAAAACGCGAAATTTGGCCACAATCCAAGTGCTATAGCTCATGGATTTTGACCTTTTCCGATGGAAAAATGGGCGCAGGGCCTCCCGCATTATTTTCGCCATTTCTTCGAGCAGAAAACAGTACTTGTGCCGTGAGGAGGCCCCCGGCCAAGTTCTACCACAATCGGACCAATTCGCGGGCACGTTTCATCCCCTTTTCACACCCCCGCACCCTTGGTAAATCGGCCATAAACGAGGTTCGACCTCGGAATCGACTCCCGTCTTTTCCGACGTTCGACTGTCGTACGTATCAAATGCATCACCCGAAAATGCAGCACTGCCTCGGAAACGCGAAAGTTAGCCAAGATCCGCGATCCATAGCACACGGCCTTGGCCTTGGCCACGGAGTGGCTGCGTGCCTAGGCCATGGCCTTGGGGGGCTGCGTGCCTTGGCCTTGGCCGCGGGCGAGCATCTGGCCAAATGTTGAGCACACAGTCCTCGACGTTTCTTCGTATTCTTGGACCAAAAACTGAGATCCACACCTACCTTCCACTTCTTTCTCCAGTTTTGCCTGAATCGGACGAGTTGGCCCACCCGTTTGGGCACCCGTTCGCTGCCGGTAAAATGGCCGTAAAACGACTTTCGGAGCTCAGAATTGGATTCCGTTTTCTCCCGCCACCGACTCCCACCAAACCCGACCACGCCAGCCCAAAATCCCACGCGGCCCCCGAAACGCAAAATTTGGCCGCAATGCGTGTGCTATAGCTCACGGATTTTGGCCTTTTCCGGCGGAAAAATGGGCGCAGGGCGTCCCGCATTATTTTTTTCATTTGTTCGAGCGGAAAACAGTACTTGTGCCGTGAGGAGGCCCCCGGCCCAGTTCTACCACAATCAGACCAATTTGCGGGCACGTTTCGTCCCCTTTTCGCACTCCCGTACGTTCGGTAAATTGAGGTTTGGACCTCGGAATCGGTTCCCATCTTTTCCGACGTTCGATTGTCGGACGTATCTAATGCATCACCCAAAAGTCCCGCATCGCCCCGGAAAGGCGAAAGTTGGCAGAGATCCGCGAGCCACAGCACACGCCCTTGGCCTTGGCCGCGTGGTGGCTGTGTGCCATGGCCTTGGCCACGGGGTGGCTGGGTGCCATGGCCTTGGCCGCGGGGTGGCTGGGTGCCATGGCCTTGGTCGCGGGGTGGCTGGGTGCCTTGGCCTTGGCCGCGGGCTGGCTGCGTGCCTAGGCCTTGGCCTTGGGCTGGCTGGGTGCCATGGCCTTGGCCGCGGGGTGGCTGCGTGCCATGGCCTTGGCCCTGGCCTCGGGGTGGCTGCGTGCCTAGGCCTTGCCCACGAGCTGGCTGGGTGCCATGGCCTTGGCCGCGGGGTGGACGCGTGCCTTGGCCTTGGCCACGGGGTGGCTGCGTGCCTTGGCTGCGGGCTGGCTCCGTGCCTTGCTCGAAATGCAGCACATGCTCGCGACCAAGGCACATCGCACACTCTCACGCACACACAACACACACTCGGGCTGTGCTCCTTGGCCTTGGCTGCGGGGTGGCTGCGTGGCTTCGCCTTGGCCGCGGGCAAGCATCTGGCCAAATGTTGAGCACACAGTCCTCGCCGTTTCTTCGTATTCTTGCACCAAAAACTGAGATCCACACCTACCTTCCACTTCTTTCTCCGGTTTAGCCAGAATCGGACGAGTTGGCCCACCCGTTTGGGCACCCGTTCGCTGCCGGTAAAATGGCCGTGAAACGAGTTTCGGAGCTCTGAATTGGATTCTGTTTTCTTCCACCACCGACTTCCACCAAACACTACCACACGAGTGCAAAATCCCATGCCGCGCCCAAAACGTGAAATTTGACCACAATCCGTGTGCTATAGCTCACGGATTTTGGCCTTTTCCGGCGGAAAATTGGGTGCAGGGCCTCCCGCATTATTTTCGCCATTTCTTCAAGTGGAAAACAGTACTTACGCCGTGAGGAGGCCCCCGGCCCAGTTCTACCACAATCGGACCAATTCGCGGGCACGTTTCATCCGCTTTTCATACCCCCGAACCCTCGGTAAATCGGCCGTAAAACGAGGTTCGGACCTCGAAATGGACTCCCCTCTTTTCCGACGTTCGACTGTCGTACGTATCTAATGCATCACCCCAAAATCCCGCACCGCCCCGGAAACGTGAAAGTTGGCCACGATCCGTGAGGGACACGGCCTTGGCCTCGGCCTTGGCTGTGGGGTGACTGCGTGCCTAGGCCTTGGCCGCGGGGTGGCTGGTTGCCATGGCCTTGGCCTTGGCCTCGGGGTGGCTTTGTACCAAGGCCTTGGCCGCGGGATGGCTGCGAGCCTAGGCCTTGGCCGCGGGCTGGCTCCGTGCCTTGCTCGGAATGCAGCACATGCTCGCGACCAAGGCAGGTCGTACACTCTCACGCACACACAACACACACTCGGGCCGCGCTCCCGAGCAAAGGATAGGGAGCTCGAGCGTGGCCCTGTGCCTTGGCCTTGGCCGCGGGGTGGCTGCGTGGCTACGCCTTGGCTGCGGGCGAGCAATTGGCCAAAATGTGAGCACACGGTCCTCGCCGTTTCTTCGGATTCTTGGACCAAAAACTGAGATTCACACCTACGTTCCACTTCTTTCTCCGGTTTTGCCTGAATCGGACGAGTTGGCCCACCCGTTTGGGCACCCGTTCGCTGCCGGTAAAATGGCCGTAAAACGAGTTTCGGAGTTCAGAATCGGATTCCGTTTTCTCCCACCAACGAGTCCCACCAAACCCAACCACGCCAGCCCAAAATCCCTTGCCGCCCCTGAAACGCGAAATTTGGCCACAATCCGTGTGCTATAGCTCACGGATTTTGGTCTTTTCGGGCAGAAAATTGGGTGCAGGACCTCCCGCATTATTTTCGCCATTTGTTCTAGTGGAAAACAGTACTTGCGCCGTGAGGAGGCCTCTGGCCCAGTTCTACCACAATCGGACCAATTCGCGGGCACGTTTCATCCCCTTTTCGCACCCCCGCACCTCGGTAAATCGGCCGTAGAACTAGGTTCGGACCTCGTAATCGACTCCCCTCTTTTCCGACGTTCGACTGTCGCACGTATCTAATGCATCACCCCAAAATCCCGCACCACCCCGGAAATGCGAAAGTTGGCCAAGATCCGTGAGCTACAGCACACGGCCTTGGCCTTGTCCGCGGGGTGGCTGTGTGCCTAGGCCTTGGCCGCGGGGTGGCTGGTTGCCATGGCCTTGGCCCTACCATCGGGGTGGGTTCGTGCCAAGGCCTTGTCCGCGGGATGGCTGCGTGCCTAGGCCTTGGCCGCGGGCTGGCTGCGTGCCTAGGCCTTGGCCGCGGGCTGGATGCGTGACTTGTCCTTGGCCACGGGGTGGCTGCGTGCCTCGACCTTGGCCTTGGCCGCGGGCTGGTTCTGTGCCTTCCTCGAAATGCAGCACATGCTCGCGACCAAGGCAGGTCGTACACTCTCACGCACACACAACACACACTCGGGCCGCGCTCCCGAGGCAAGGATAGGGAGCTCGAGCATGGCCCTGTGCCTTGGCCCTGGCCGCGGGGTGGCAGCGTGGCTCGGCCTTGGCCGCGGGCGAGCATTTGGCCAAAATGTGAGCACACGGTCCTCGCCGTTTCTTCGTATTCTTGGACCAAAAACTGAGATCCACACCTACCTTCCACTTCATTCTCCGCTTTTCCCTGAATCGGACGAGTTGGCCCACCCGTTTGGGCACCCCTTCGCTGCTGGTAAAATGGCCGTAAAACAAGTTTCGGAGCTTAGAATTGGATTCAGTTTTCTCCCGCCACCGACTCCCACCTCATCCGACCACACCAGCCCAAAATCCCATGCCACCCCTGAACGCGAATTTGGCCACAACCGTGTGCTATAGCTCACGGATTTTGGCCTTTTCCTGGCGGAAAATGGGCGCAGGGCGTCCCGCATTATTTCCGCTTTTTCTTCGCGGAAAACAGTACTTGCGCCGCGGAGGAGGCCCCGACCAGTTCTACCACAATCGGACCAACCGCGGGCACGTTTGGCGTCCCCTTTTCGCACCCCCGCAGCCTCGGTAAATCGGGCCAGAAACGAGGTTCGCACCTCAAATCGACTCCCCTCTTTTCCGACGCTCGACTGTCGCACGATCTAATGCATCATCCCTAAATCCCGCACCGCCCTGGAACGGGAAAGTTGGCCAAGATCCGTGAGCTACAGCACACGGCCTTGGCCTTGGGGGGGTGGCTGCGTGCCTAGGCCTTGGCCTTTAGGTTGTTGTGTGCGTTGGCCTTGGCCTTGGCCACGGGGTGGCTGCCTGCCTTGGCTTTTTGCCGTGGGCTCGCTACGTGCCCAGGTTTGGCCGCGGGCTGGCTGGGTGCATGGCCTTGGGTGCCTTGGCCTTGGCTGCGGGCTGGCTCTGAGCCTTGCTCGAAATGCAGCACATGCTCGCGACCAAGGCACGTCGAACACTCTCACTTACACACAACACACACTCGGGCCGCGCTCCCGAGGCAAGGAGAGGGAGATCGTGCTTGGCTTTGTGCCTTCGCCGTGGCCGCGGGGCGGCTGCGTGGCTTGGCCTTGGCCGCGGGCGAGCATTTGGCCAAAATGTGAGCACACGGTCCTCGCCGTTTCTTCGTATTCTTGGACCAAAAACTGAGATCCACACCTACCTTCCACTTCTTTCTCTGGTTTTGCCTGAATCGGGCGAGTTGGCCCACCCGGCTTGGGCACCCGTTCGCGCCTCGTAAAAAGGCCGTAAAACGAGTTTCGAGCTCGGAATCAGATTCCGTTTTCTCCCACCACCGACTCCCACCAAACCGAACCACGGCAGCCCAAAATCCCACGCCGCCCCCAAACGCGAAATTTGGCCACAATCCGTGTGCTATAGCTCACGGATTTTGGTCTTTTCGGGCGGAAATTTGGGCGCAGGGCCTCCCGCATTATTTTCACCATTTCTTCGAACGGAAAACAGTACTTCCGCCCTGAGGAGGCCCCCGGCCCAGTTCTACCACAATCGACCGATTCAAGGGCACGCGTTCCCCTTTACGCACCCCCGCACCCGCGGTAAAGCGGCCGCAAACCCCCCTTCCGACCTCGAAATCGACTCACCTCGTTTCCGACGTTCGACTGTCGCACGTATCTAATACATCACCCTAAAATCCCCCAGCACCCCGGAAACGCGAAAGTTGGCCAAGATCCGTGAGCTACAGCACACGGCCTTGGCCTTGGCCGCGGGGTGCCTGCGTGCCTAGGCCTTGGCCTTGGGGTGGCTGCCTGACTTGGCCGCGGGTTGGCTTCGTGCCTTGCTCGAAATGCAGCACATGCTCGACCAAGGCACGCCGTACACTCTCACGCACACACAACACACTCTCGGGCTGCGCTCCCGAGGCAAGGATAGGGAGCTCGAGCGTGGCCTCGTGCCTTGGCCTTGGCCTCGGGGTGGCTGCGTGCCATGGCCTTGGTCGCGGGCGAGCATTTGGCCAAAATGTGAGCACACGGTCCTCGCCGCTTTCTTCGTACTCTTGGACCAAAACTGAGATCCACGCCTACCTTCCATTTCTTTCTCCGGTTTTGCCTGAATCGGACGAGTTGGCCCACCCGTTCGCTGCCGGTAAAATGGCCAAACGACTTTCAGAGCTCGGAATTGATTCCGTTTTCACCCGCCACCGACACCCACCAAACCCGACCACACCAGCCCAAAATCCCACGCCGCCCCCGAAACGCGAAATTTGGCCACAATCCGTGTGCTATAGGGCCTCCCGCATTATTTTAGCCATTTCTTAGAGCAGAAAACAGTACTTGTGCCGTGAGGAGGCCCCCGCCCAGTTCTACCACAATCGACCAATTTGGCGGGCACGTTCGGTCCCCTTTTCGCACCCCTGCACATTCGGTAAATCGCCGTAAAACGAGGTTCGACCTCGGAATCGACCGCCGCCTTTTCCAACGTTGGACTGTTGCACGATCTAATGCATCACCCCAAAATCCTGCACCGCCCGAAACGCAAAGTTGGCCAAGATCCGTGAGCTACAGCACACGGCCTTGGCCTTGGCCTTGGGTGGCTGCGTGCTTAGGCCTTGGCCTTGGGGTGGCTGCGTGCCTTGGCCTTGGCCTTGGCCGCTGGGTGGCTGCGTGCCTTGCCTTGGCGCGGGCGAGCATTTGGCCAAAATTTGAGCACACGGTCCTCGCCCGTTTCTTCGTATTCTTGGACCAAAAACTGAGATCCACGCCTACCTTCCATTTCTTTCTCCGGTTTTGCCTCGGAATCGGACGAGTTGGCCCACCCGTTTCGCTTCCGGTAAATGGCCGTAAACGAGTTTCGAGCTCGGAATTGATTCCGTTTTCCCGCCACCGACTCCCACCAAACCCGACCACGCCAGACCAAAATCCCACGCCGCCCCGAAACTCGAAATTTGGCCACAATCCGTGTGCTATAGCTCATGGATTTTTGCCTTTTCCGGCGGAAAATGGGCGCAGGGCCGCCCGCATTATTTTTGCCATTTCTTCGAGCGGAAAACAGTACTTGCGCCATCAGAAGGCCCCGCCCAGTTCTACCACAATCGGTGCCTAAGGGCACGTTTTCCCCTTTTCGCACCCCGCGACGTTAGGTAAATCGGCCGTAAAATGAGGTTCGACCTAGGAACCGACTCCCGTCTTTTCCAACGCTCGACTGTCGACGTATCTAATACATCACCCAAAATCCCGCAGACCGCCCGAAACACGAATGTTGGCCAAGATCCGCGAGCCACAGCACACGGCCTTGGCCTTGGCCGCGGGGTGGCTGGTTGCCATGGCCTTGGCCACGGGGTGGGTGGGTGCCTTGGCCTTGGCCTTGGGTGCCTTGGCCTTGGCGCGGGTGGACGCGTGCCATGGCCTTGGCCATGGGTGGCTGCGTGCCTTGGCCGCTGGCCGGGCTGGCTCGTGCCTTGCTCGAAATGCAGCACATGCTCGCGACCAAGGCACATAGAACACTATCACGCATACACAACACACACTCGGGCCGCGCCCCGAGGCAAGGATAGGGAGCTCGAGCGCGGCCCCGTGCCTTGGCCTTGGCCACCCGGGTGGCTGAGTGGCTTGGCCTTGGCCGCGGGCGAGCATTTGGCCAAAATGTGAGCACACGGTCCTCGCAAGGCCAAGCCAGATTCTTGACCAAAAACTGAGATCCACACCTACCTTCCACTTCTTTCTCCGGTTTTGCCTGAATCGACGAGTTGGCCCACCCATTTGCTGCCGGTAAATGGCCGTAAAATGAGTTTTCAAGCTTGGAATTGATTCCGCTTTCTCCCGCCACCGACCCCACCAAACCCGACCACGCCACCCAAAATCCCACGCCACCCCGGAATGCGAATGGGTAGAACAATCCGTGTTCTATAGCTCACGGATATTTGCCTTTTCCGGGCGGAAAATGGGCGCAGGGCCTCCCGTGATTATTTTCGCTATTTCTTCGAGCCGGAAAACAGTACTTGCGCTATGAGGAGTCCTGGTGGTGCGTGCCATGGCCTTGGCCGCTGGGCTGGCTGCGTGCCATGGCCTTGGCCGCGGGCTGGCTGGGTGCCATGGCCTTGGCCGCGGGCTGCCTGCATGCCATGGCCTTGGCCGCGGGCTGGCTCCGTGCCTTTCTCGAAATGTAACACATGCTCGAAACGGCGAGGACCGTGTGTCACATTTTGGCCAAATGCTCGCCCGCTGCCATAGCTGGCTTCACGCAGCTACCCCGCGGCCAAGGCCAAGGCACAGGCCACGCCGAGCCTCCTATCCTTGCCTCGGAGCGCCCGAGTGTGTTGTGTGTGCGTGAGAGCGTGCGACCTGCCTTGGTCGCGAGCATGTGCTGCATTTCCGAGGAAGGCACGGAGCCAGAAGTGGAAAGGTAGGCCGAGGCTCAGTTTTGGTCCACCCCGGTGAGCCAAGGGCCGAGGCATTTTGGCCAAAACTCCCGCGGCCAAGGCCAAGGCACGCGTCCACCACGCTGCAAAGGCTGGCACCAAGCCAGCCCGCAGCCGAGTGTGTGTGGCAGCCCGCTGCCAAGGCCTAGGCACGCAGCCATCCCGCTGCAAGGCCTTGTCACATTTCGAGCAAATGCGAGGGCCAAGGCCATCCCACAGCCACCCCGCGGCCAAGTCCCACAGCCACCTCGGATTTGGTGGGAGTTGGTGGGGGAGAAAACGGAATCAATTCTGAGCTCGAAACTGGTTTTATGGCCATTTACCGGCAGCGAGGGGTGCCCAAACGGGTGGGCCAACTCGTCCGATTCAGGCAAAACCGGACAAAGAAGTGAAAGGTCGATGTGGATCTCAGTTTTGGTCCAAGAATACGAAGAAGCGGCGAGGACCGTGTGCTCACATTTTGGCCAAATGCTCGCCCGCCAAGGCCAAGCCACGCAGCCACCCCGCGGCCAAGGCCAAGGCACAGGGCCACGCTCGAGCTCCTATCCTTGCCTCGGGGCGCGGCCCGAGTGTGTGTTGTGTGTGCGTGAGTGTGCGACCTGCCTTGGTCGCGAGCATGTGCTGCATTTGGAGCAAGGCACGGAGCCAGCCCGGCCAAGGCCAAGGCCGAGGCACGCAGCCCCCGCTGGCCAAGGCCACGCAGCCAGCCCGCGGCCAAGGCCACAGGCACGCAGCCAGCCCGCGGCCAAGGTCATGGCACACAAGCCAGCCGCGGCCAAGGTCTGACACCCAACCAGCCCGTGGCCAAGGCCTGGGCACGCAGCCATCGCGGACAAGGCCTTGTCACGCAGCCACCCCGATCCCAAGGCCAAGGCCAGGGCAACCAGCCACCCGCGGCCAAGGCCTAGGCACGCAGCCACCCGCGGACAAGGCCAAGGCCGTGTGCTGTAGTCACGGATGTTGGCCAACTTTCGGCGTTTCTGGGGCGGTGCGGGATTTTGGGGTGATGCATTAGATCGTGCGACAGTCAAGCGTCGGAAAAGAGGGGAGTCGATTACGAGGTCGAACCTCGTTTTACGACCGATTTACCAAGGGTTGAAGTGCGAAAAGGGGATGAAAGCGTGCGGAAAATTGGTCGATTGTGGTAGAACTGGGCGGGGGCCTCGCGGCGCAAGTACTGTTTTTCGCTCGAACAAATGGCAAAAATAATGCGGGAGGCCCTGCACCCAATTTTCCGCCGAAAAGACCAAAATCCGTGAGCTATAACACACGGATTGTGGCCAAAATTCGCGTTTCAGGGGCTGGCATGGGATTTTGGGCTGGTGTGGTCGGATTTGGTGGGAGTCCATGGTGGGAGAAAATGGAATCAATTCTGAGCTCGAAACTGGTTTATGGCCATTTTACCGGCAGCGAAGGGGTGCCCAAACGGGTGGGCCAACTCGTCCGATTCAGGCAAAACCGGACAATGAAGTGGAAGGTCGATGTGGATCTCAGTTTTGGTCCAAGAATACGAAGAAACGGCGAGGACCGTGTGCTCACATTTTGGCCAAATGCTCGCGCGGCCGCGGACAAGGCCAAGCCACACAGCCACCCGCGGCCAAGGCCAAGGGACAGGGCCACGCTCGAGCTCCTATCCTTGCCTCGGGGCGCGGCCCGAGTGTGTGTTGTGTGTGCGTGAGAGTGTGCGACCTGCCTTGATCACGAGCATGTGCTGCATTTCGAGGAAGGCACGGAGCCAGCCCGCGGCCAAGGCCAAGGCCGAGGCACGCAGCCACCCCGTGGCCAAGGCCAAGGCACGCGTCCACCCCGCGGCCAAGGTCATGGCACCCAGCCAGCCCGCGGCCAAGGCCTAGGCACGCCGCCAGCCCACGGCCAAGGCCTAGACACGCAGCCATCCCGCGGCCAAGGCCTTGGCACAAAGCCACCCCGAGGCCAAGGGCAAGGCCATGGCAACCAGCCACCCCGCGGCCAAGGCCTAGGCACGCAGCCACCCCGCGGCCAAGGCCAAGGCCGTGTCCTGTAGGTCACGGATGTTGGCCAACTTTCGCGTTTCCGGGGCGGTGCGGGATTTTGGGGTGATGCATTAGATACGTGCGACAGTCGAACGTCGGAAAAGAGGGGAGTCGATTTTGAGGTCGAACTCGTTTCGGCCGATTTACCGAGGGTGCGGCAGTGCGAAAAGGGGACGAAACGTGCCCGCGAATTGGTCCGATTGTGGTAGAACTGGGCCGGGGGCCTCCTCAGGGTGCAAGTACTGTTTTCCGCTCGAAGAAATGGCAAAAATAATGCGGGAGGCCCTGCGCCCACTTTTCCGCCGGAAAAGGCCAAAATCCATGAGGTATAGCGCACGGAGTGTGGCGAAATGTCGCGTGTCAGGGGCAGCATGGGATTTTGGTCTGGCGTGGTCGGGTTTGGTGGGAGTCGGTGGCGGGAGAAAACGGAATCCAATTCTGAGCTCCGAAACTGGTTTTACGGCCATTTTACCGGCAGAGAACGGGTGCCCAAACGGGTGGGCCAACTCGTCCGATTCAGGCAAAACTGGAGAAAGAAGTGGAACATAGGTGTGGGTCTCAGTTTTTGGCCCAAGAATACGATGAAACGGTGAGGCCGTGTGATCACATTTTGCCCAAATGATCGCCCGTGGCCAAGGCCAAGCCCCGCAGCCACCCGCGCCAAGGCCAAGGCCAAGGCCAAGGCACAGGGCCACGCTTGAGCTCCTATCCTGGCCTCGGGAGCGCGGCCCGAGTGTGGGGTGTGTTTGCGTCAGAGTGTGCGACCTGCCTTAGTCACGAGCATGTGCTGCATTTCGAGCAAGGCACGGAGCCAGCCCGCGGCCAAGGCCAAGGCCGAGGCACGCAGCCACCCGTGGCCAAGGCCAAGGCAGGCGCGTACCCGCGGCCAAGGTCATGGCACCCAGCCCCGCGGCCAAGGTCAGGCACCAGCCAGCCCGCAGCCAGCCAGCCGCAGCCCAAGGCCTTGGCACAAAGCCAGCCAGCCCAAGGCCATGGCAACCAGCCACCCCGTGGCCAAGGCCAGCCACGCAGCCACCCCGCGGCCAAGGCCAAGGCCGTGTCCTGTAGCTCACGGATCTTGGCCAACTTTCGCGTTTCCGGGGCGGTGCGGTATTTTGGGGTGATGCATTAGATACGTGCGACAATCGAACGTCGGAAAAGAGGGGAGTCGATCTCGAGGTCCGAACCTCGTTTTACGGCCGATTTACTGAGGGTGCAGCGTTGCGAAATGGGGACGAAACGTGCCCGCTAATTGGTCCGATTGTGGTAAAACTGGGCCGGGGGCCTCCTCACGGCGCAAGTACTGTTTTCGGCTCAAACAAATGGCGAAAATAATGCGGGAGGCCCTGCGCCCAATTTTCCACCCGAAAAGACCAAAATCCGTGAGCTATAGCAGACGGATTGTGGCCAAATTTCGCGTTTCGGGGGCGGCATGGGATTTTGGGCTGGCTTGGTCGGATTTGGTCGGAGTCGGTGGCGGGAGAAAACGGAATCCAATTCTGAGCTCCGAACTTCGTTTTACGGCAATTTTACCGGCAGAGAACGGGTGCCCAAACGGGTGGGCCAACTCGTCCGGTTCAGGCAAAACTGGAGAAAGAAGTGGAAGGTAGGTGTGGATCTCAGTTTTTGGCCCAAGAATACGATGAAACGGTGAGGCCGTGTGATCACATTTTGGCCAAATGCTCGCCCGCGGCCAAGGCCAAGCCACGCAGCCACCCCGCGGCCAAGGCCAAGGCACAGGCCCACGATCTAGCTCCCTATCCTTGCCTCGGGAGCGCGGCCCGAGTGTTTGTTGTGTGTGCGTGAGAGTGTGCGACGTGCCTTGGTCGCGAGCATGTGCTGCATTTCGAGCAAGGCACGGAGCCAGCCCGCGGCCAAGGCACGAATCCACCCTGTGGCCAAGGCCCAGGCACGCGTCCACCCCGCGGCCAAGGCCATGACACCCAGCCAGCCCGCGGCCACGGCCAAGGCCCTGGCACCCAGCCAGCCAGCGGCCAAGGCCTAGGCACGCAGCCAGCCCGCGGCCAAGGCCAAGGCACCCAGCCACCCCGCGCCCAAGGCCATGGCACCAAGCCACCCCGCGCCCAAGGCCAAGGGCGTGTGCTGTGGCTCGCTGATCTTGGCCAACTTTCGCGTTTCCGGGGCGGTGCGGGATTTTTGGGTGATGCATTAGATAAGTGCAACAGTCGAACGTCGGAAAAGACGAGAGCCGATTCCGAGGTCCGAACCTCGTTTTACGGCCGATTTACGGAACGTGCGGGGGTGCGAAAAGGGGACGAAACGTCCCCGCAAATTGGCCCGATTGTGGTAGAACTGGGCCGGGGGCCTCCTCACAGCGCAAGTACTATTTTCCACTCGAACAAATGGCGAAAACAATGTGGGAGGCCCTGCGCCCATTTTTCCGCCTGAATCCATGAGCTATAGCACACGGATTGTGGCCAAATTTCGCGTTTCGGGGGCAGCGTGGGATTTTGGGCTGGCGTGGTCGGGTTTGGTGGTAGTCGGTGGCAGGAGAAAACAGAATCCAATTCTGAGCTCCGAAACCCGTTTTACGGCCTTTTTACCGGCAGCGAACGGGTGCCCAAACGGGTGGGCCAACTCGTCCGATTCAGGAAAAACTGGAGAAAGAAGTGGAAGGTAGGTGTGGATCTCACTTTTTGGTCCAAGAATACGAAGAAACGGTGAGGACCGTGTGCTCACATTTTGGCCAAATGCTCGCCCGTGGGCAACGCCAAGGCACAAGGCCACGCTCGATCTCCCTATCCTTGCCTTGGGAGGGCGGTCCGAGTTTGTGTTGTGTGTGCGTGAGAGTGTGCGACCTGCCTTGGTCGCGAGCATGTGCTGCATTTCAAGCAAGGCACGGAGCCAGCCCGTGGCCAAGGCCAAGGCATGCGTCCACCCCGCGGCCAAGGCCATGGCACCCAGCCAGGCCGCGGCAGAGGCCTAGGCATGCAGCCAGCCCGTGGCCAAGGCCTAGGCACGCAGCAAGCCCGCAGCCAAGGCCTTGGCAAGCAGCCACCCTGAGGCCAAGGTAAAGGTGATGGCACACAGCCACCCCGCGGCCAAGGCCAAGGCCGTGTGCTGTAGCTCACGGATCTTGGCCAACTTTCGCGTTTCCGGGGCGGTGCGGGATTTTGGGGTGATGCATTAGATACGTGCGACGGTCGAACATCGGAAAATGGGGGAGTTGATTTCGAGGTCCGAACCTCGTTTTACGGCCGATTTTCCGAGGGTGCGGGGGTGAGAAATGGGGACGAAACGTGCCCGCGAATTGGTCCGCTTGTTATAGAACTGGGCCAGGGGCATCCTCACGGAGCAAGTACCGTTTTCCGCATGAAGAAATGGCGAAAATAATGCGGGAGGCCCTGCGCCCATTTTTCCGCCGGAAAAGGCCAAAATCCGTGAGCTATATAGCACACGGATTGTGGCAAAATTTCTCGTTTCGGGGGCGGCGTTGGATTTTGGGCTGGCGTGGCCAGGTTTGGTGGGAGTCGGGGGTGGAAGAAAACGGAATCCAATTCCGAGCTCCGAAACTCGTTTTACGGCCATTTTACTGGCAGCGAACGGGTGGGCCAACTCGTCCGATTCAGGCAAAACCGGAGAAAGATGCGGAAGGTAGGTGTGGATCTCAGTTTTTGGTCCAAGAATACGAAGCAACGGCGAGGACCATGTGCTCACATTTTGGCCAAATGCTCGCCCGCGGCCGAGGCTATGGCACGGGTCTACGCTCGAGCTCCCTATCCTTGTCTCGGGATCGCAGCCCGAGTGTGTGTTGTGTGTGCATGAGAGTGTGCGACGTGCCTTGGTCGCGAGCATGTGCAGCATTTCAAGCAAGGCACGGAGCCAGCCCGTGGCCAAGGCCTAGGCACGCAGCCAGCCCGTGGCCAAGGCCAAGGCCGTATGCTGTGGCTCGCGGATCTTGGCCAATTTTCGCGTAATGGGGGCGGTGCGGGATTTTCAGGTGATGCATTAGATACGTGCAATAGTCGAACGTCGGAAAAGACGGGAGTCGATTCCAACGTCCGAAACTCATTTTACGGTCGATTTACCGAACGTGCGGGGGTGCGAAAAGGGGACAAAATGTGTCCGCGAATTGGTCCGATTGTGGTAGAACTGGGCTGGGGGCCTCCTCACGGCACAAGTACTGTTTTCTGCTCGAAGAAATGGCGAAAATAATGCGGGAGGCCCTCCGCCCATTTTTCTGCTGGAAAAGGCCAAAATCCGGGAGCTATAACACACGGATTGTGGCCAAATTTCGCGTTTCGGGGGCGGCGTGGGATTTTGGGCTGGCATGGTCGGGTTTGGTGGGAGTCGGTGGCGGAAGAAAACGGAATCCAATTCTGAGCTCCGAAACTCGTTTTACGGCCATTTTACCGGTAGCGAACGGGTGCCCAAACGGGTGGGCCAACTCGTCCGATTCAGGCAAAATCAGAGAAAGAAGTGGAAGGTAGGTGTGGATCTCAGTTTTTGGTCCAAGAATACGAAGAAACGGCGAGTACCGTGTGCTCACATTTTGGCGAAATGCTCGCCCGCTGCCAAGGCCAAGCCACGCAGCCACCCCGCGGCCGAGGCTAAGGCACAGGGCCACGCTCGAGCTCCCTATCCTCAACTCGGGAGCGCGGCCCGAGTGTGTGTTGTGTGTGCGTGAGAGTGTGCGACCTGCCTTGGTCGCGAGCATGTGCTGCATTTCGAGCAAGGCACGGAGCCAGCCCGCGGCCAAGGCAAGCATCCACCCCGTGGCCAAGGCCAAGGCACGCGTCCACCACGCGGCCAAGGCACGCATCCACCCCGCGGCCAAGGCCAAGGCCATGCACCCAGCCAGCCCGCGGCCAAGAACAAGGCACGCAGCCACCCCGTGGCAAAGGCCAAGGCCAACGCACGCAGCCACCCCAAGGCCAAGGCCTAGGCACGCAGCCACCCCGCGGCCAAGGCCAAGTCCGTGTGCTGTAGCTCACTGATCTTGGCCAACTTTCGCGTTTCCGGGGCGGTGCAGGATTTTGGTGTGATGCATTAGATAAGTGCAACAGTCGAACGTCGGAAAAGATGGGAGTCGATTCCGAGGTCCGAACCTCATTTTACGGCCGATTTGCCAAATGTGCAGGGGTGCGAAAAGGGGACAAAACATGCCCGCGAATTGGTCCGATTGTGGTAGAACTGGGCCGGGGGCCTCCTCACGGCGCAAGTACTGTTTTCCGCTCGAAGAAATGGTGAAAATAATGCGGGAGGCCCTGCACCCATTTTTCCGCCGGAAAAGGCCAAAATCCGTGAGCTATAGCACATGGATTGTGGCCAAATTTCGCGTTTCGGGGTGGCATAGGATTTTGGGCTGGCGTGGTCAGGTTTGGTGGGAGTCGGTGGTGGCAGAAAACGGAATCCAATTCCGATCTCCGAAACTCGTTTTACAGCCATTTTGCCGGCAGCGAACAGGTGCCCAAACGGGTGGGCCAACTCGTCCGATTCAGACAAAACCGGAGAAAGAAGTGGAAGGTAGGTGTGGATCTCAGTTTTGGTCCAAGAATACGAAGAAACGGTGAGGACCGTGTGCTCACATTTTGGCCAAATGCTCGCCTGCGACCAAGGCCAATCCACGCAGCAAGGCCAAGGCCAAGGCACAGGGCCACGCTCGAGCTCCCTATCCTTTCCTGGGGAGCGCTGCCCGAGTGTGTTTTGTGTGTGCGTGAGAGTGTGCGACGTGCCTTGGTCGCGAGCATGTGCTGCATTTCGAGCAAGGCACGGAGCCAGCCCGTGGCCAAGGCCAAGGCCAATGCACGCGTCCAACCCGCGGCCAAGGCCATGGCACCCAGCCAGACCGCGGCCAAGGCCACCACCCAGCCAGCCCACGGCCAAGGCCTTGGCACACAGCCACCACGAGGCCAAGGCCAAGGCCATGGCACCCAGCCACCCGCGGCCAAGGCCAAGGCCGTGTGCTGTAGCTCACGGATCTTAACCAACTTTCGCGTTTCGGGCAGTGCGGGATTTTGGGGTGATGCATTAGATACGTGCGGCAGTCGAACGTCGGAAAAGACGGGAGTCGATTCCGAGGTCCGAACCCTGTTTTACGGCCGATTTACCGAACGTGCAGGGTGCGAAAAGGGGGACAAAACATGCCCGCGAATTGGTCCGGTTGTGGTAGAACTGGCCCGGAAGCCTCCTCACGGCGCAAGTACTGTTTTCCGCTCGAAGAAATGGTGAAAATAATGCGGGAGGCCCTGCACCCATTTTTCCGCTGGAAAAGGGCATTATCCGTGAGCTATAGCACATGGATTGTGGCCAAATTTCGCGTTTAGGGGGCGGCGTGGTATTTTGGGCTGGCGTGGTAGGGTTTGGTGGGAGTCAGCGGCGGGAGAAAACTGAATCCAATTCCGAGCTCCGAAACCCGTTTTACAGCCATTTTACCGGCAGCAAACGGGTGGGCGAACTCGTCCGATTCAAGGACAACCGGAGAAAGAAGTAGAAGGTTAGGTGTGGATCTCAGTTTTTGGTCCAAGAATACGAAGCAACGGCGAGGACCGTGTGCTCACATTTTGGCCAAATGTTCGCCTGCGGCCAAGGCTATGGTATAGGGCCACGCTCGAGCTCCCTATCCTTGCCTCGGGATCGCAGCCCGAGTGTGTGTTGTGTGCGCGTGAGAGTGTGCGACGTGCCTTGGTCGCGAGCATGTGCTGCATTTCGAGCAAGGCACGGAGCCAGCCCGCGGCCAAGGCACGCAGCCACCCCGTGGCCAAGGCCAAGGCACGCGTCCACCCCGCGGCCAAGGCCATGGCACCCAGCCAGCCAGCGGCCAAGGCCCAGGCATGCAGCCAGGCCGCGGCCAAGGCCAAGGCACCCAGCCACCCCGCGGCCAAGCCCAAGGCCGTGTGCTGTAGCTCACGGATATTGGCCAAGTTTTGCGTTTCCGGGCGGTGCGTGATTTTGGGGTGATGCATTAGATACGTGCGACAGTCGAACGTCGGAAAAGAGGCGAGTCGATTTCGAGGTCCGAACCTCGATTTATGGCCGATATACCGAACGTGCAAGGGTGCGAAAAGGGGACGAAACGTGCCCGCGAATTGGTCCAATTGTGGTAGAACTGGGCCGGGGGCCTCCTCACCGTGCAAGTACTGTTTTCCGCTCGAAGAAATGGCGAAAATAATGCGGGAGGCCCTGCGCCCATTTTTCCGCCGGAAAAGGCCAAAATCCGTGAGCTATAGCACACGGATCGTGTTTCGGGGGCGGCATGGGATTTTGGTCCGGATTGGTCGGGTTTGGTGGGAGTCGGTGGCGGGAGAAAACGGAATCCAATTCCGAGCTCCGAAACTCGTTTTACGGCCATTTTACCGGCAGCGAACGGGTGCCCAAACGGGTGGGCCAACTTGTCCGATTCAGGCAAAACTGGAGAAAGAAGTTGAAGGTAGGTGTGGATCTCTGTTTTTGGTCCAACAATACAAAGAAACGGCGAGGACCGTGTGCTCTCATTTTGGCCAAATGCTCGCCCGCGGCGAAGGCCAAGCCACGCAGCCACCCCGCGGCCAAGGCCAAGGCAGAAGGCCACGCTCGAGCTCCCTATCCTTGCCTCGGGAGCGCGGCCCGACTGTGTGTTGTGTGAGCGTGAGAGTGTGTGACCTGCCTTGGTCGCGAGCATGTGCTGCATTTCGAGCAATGCGCGGAGCATGCACGCGGCCAAGGCACGCAGCCACTCTGTGGCAAAGGCGAAGGCCATGCACCCAGCCAGCCCGCGGCTAAGGCCTAGGCATGCAGCCAGCCCGCGGCCAAGGCCAAGGCCGTGTGCTGTAGCTCACGGTTATTGGCCAAGTTTGGCCTTGGCCGTAGGCGCGCATTTGGCCAAAATGTGAGCACACGGTCCTCGCCGTTGCTTCGTATTCTTGGACCAAAAACTGAGATCCACACCTACCTTCCATTTCTTTCTCCGGTTTTGCCTGAATCGGACGAGTTGGCCCACCCGTTCGCTGCCGTTAAAATGGCCGCAAAATGAGTTTCCGAGCTCAAAATTGGATTCCATTTTCTGCCAACACCGACTCCCACCAAACCCGACTACGCCAGCCCAAAATCCAACGCCGCCCCCGAAACACGAAATTTGGCCACAATCCGTGTGCTATAGCTCACAGATTTTGGTCCTTTCAGCGGAAACATGGGCGCAGGGCCTCTCGCATTATTTTCGCCATTTCTTCGAGCAGAAAACAGTACTTGCGCCGTGAGGAGGCCCCCGGTCCAGTTCTACCACAATCGGACCAATTCGCGGGCACGTTTCATCCTCTTTTCGCACCCCCGCACGTTCGGTAAATCGGCCGTAAAACGAGGTTCAGACCTCGGAATCGACTCCAGTCTTTTCCGACGTTCGACTGTCGCACGTATCTATTGCATCACCAAAAATCCCGCACCGCCATGGAAACGCGAAAGTGTGCCAAGATCCGCGAGCCACAGCACACGGCCTTGGCCTTGGCCGTGGGGTGGCTGGGTGCCACGGCCTTGGCTGCGGGGTGGCTGGGTGCCTTGGCCTCGGCCGCGGGCTGGCTACGTGGCTAGGCCTTGGCCGTGGGCAGGCTGGGTGCCATGGCCTTGGCCTTGGCCGCGGGGTGGACTCGTGCCTTGGCCTTGACCACGGGGTGGCTGCGTGCCTGGGCCGCGGGCTGGCTCAATGCCTTGCTCGAAATGCAGCACATGCTCGCGACCAAGGCACGTCGCACACTCTCACGCACACACAACACACACTCGGTCTGCGATCCTGAGGCAAGGATAGGGAGCTCGACCGTGGCCCTGTGCCATAGGCTTGGCCGCGGGGGGAGCATTTGGCCAAAATGTGAGCGCACGGTCCTCGCCGTTGCTTCGTATTCTTGGACCAAAAACTGAGATCCACACCTACCTTCCACTTCTTTCTCCGGTTTTGCCTGAATCGAACGAGTTGGCCCAACCGTTCGCTGCCTGTAAATCCCACCCGTTCGCCGCCGGTAAATCCCACCAAACCCAACCACGCCAGCCCAAAATCCCACACCGGCCCCGAAACGAAAAAATTTGGGCACAATCCGTGTGCTATAGATCACGGATTTTGGCCTTTTCCAGCGGAAAAATGGGCGCAGGGCCTCCCGCATTATTTTCGGCCGGCTGCGTGCCTAGGCCTTGGCCTTGGGGTGGTGTGTCCCTTGGCCTTGGCCGCGGGCTGGCTGGGTGGATGGCCTTGGCCTTGGCCGCGGGGTGGATGCGTGCATTGGCTTTGGCCATGGGGGGGCTGCGCTCCCGAGGCAAGAACAATGCACGTAGCCACCCCGTGGCCAAGGCCGAGGCACGAGTCCACCCCGCGGCCAAGGCCAAGGCACCCAGCCACCCTGCGCCCAAGGCCATGGCACCCAGCCACCCCACGGCCAAGGCCAAGCCCGTGTGCTGTGGCTCGTGGATCTTGGCCAACTTTCGCGTTTCCGGGGCGGTGCGGGATTTTCGGGTGATGCATGGATTTTTGGGTGAAGCATTAGATACGTGCGACAGTCGAACTTCAGAAAAGACGGGAGTCGATTCCGAGGTCCGAACCTCGTATTGCGGCTGATTTACCAAGGGTGCGGGGGTGCAAAAAGGGGACGAAACCTGCCCGTGAATTGGTCCGATTGTGATAGAACTGGGCCGGGGGCCTCCTCACGGTGCAAGTACTGTTTTCCGCTCGAAGAAATGGCAAAAATAATGCGGGAGGCCCTGCGCTCATTTTTCCGCCGGAAAAGGCCAAAATCCATGAGCTATAGCACACGGATTGTGGCCAAATTTCACGTTTCGGGGGCTGCATGGGATTTTGGGCTGGCATGGTCGGGTTTGGTGGGAGTCGGTGGCGGGAGAAAACGGAATCCAATTCTGAGCTCCGAAACTCGTTTTACGGCCATTTAACCGGCAGCGAACTGGTGCCCAAACGGGTGGGCCAACTCGTCCGATTCAGGCAAAATCGGAGAAAGAAGTGGAAGGTAGGTGTTGATCTCAGTTTTTGGTCTAAGAATACGAAGAAAGGGCGAGGACCATGTGCTCACATTTTTGCCAAATACTCGCCCGCGGCCAAGGCCAAGCCATGCAGCCACCCCGCGGCCAAGGCCAAGGCACAGGGCCACGCTCGAGCTCCCTATCCTTGCCTCTGGAGAGCGGGCCGAGTGTGTGTTGTGTGTGCGTAAGAGTGTGCGACGTGCCTTGGTCGGGAGCATGTGCTTCATTTCGAGTAAGGCACGGAGTCAGCCCGCGGCCAAGGCACGCAGCCACCCCGTGGCCAAGGAAAAGGCACGCAGCCACCCCGTGGCCAAGGCCAAGGCCGTGTACGGTAGCTCACGGATCTTGGCAAACTTTCGCGTTTCCCGGGTGGTGCGGGATTTTGAGGTGATGCATTAGATACGTACGACAGTCGAACATCGGAAAAGACGGGAGTCAATTTCGAGGTCCGAACCTCGTTTTACGGCCGATTTACCGAGGGTGCGGGCGTGCGAAAAGGGGACAAAACGTGCCCGCAAATTGGTCCGATTGTGGTAGAACTGGGCAGGGGTCCTCCTCACTACGCAAGTACTGTTTTCCACTCGAAGAAATGGCAAAAATAATGTGGGAGGCCCTGCGCCCATTTTTCCGCCGGAAAAGGCCAAAATGCGTGAGCTATAGCACAAGGATTGTGGCCAAATTTCGCGTTTCGAGGGCGGCGTGGGATTTTGGGCTGCCGAGGTCGGGTTTGGTGGGAGTCGGTGGTGGGAGAGAACGGAATCCAATTCTGAGCTCCGAAACTCGTTTTACGGCCATTTTACCGGTAGCGAACGGGTGGGCCAACTCGTCCGAATCTGGCAAAACTGGAGAAAGAAGTGGAAGGTAGGTGAGGATCTCAGTTTTTGGTCCAAGAATACGAAGAAACGGCAAGGACCGTGTGCTCACATTTTGGCCGAATGCGCGCCTACGGCCAAGGCCAAACCACGCAGCCACCCCGCGGCCAAGGCCAACGAACTGGGCCACGCTCGAGCTCCCTATCCTTGCCTCGGGAGCTTGGCTTGAGTGTGTGTTGTACGTGCGTGAGAGTGTGCGACTTGCCTTGGTCGCGAGCATGTGCTGCATTTCGAGCAAGGCACGGAGGCAGCCCGCGGCCAAGGCCATGGCCGATGCACGTAGCCACCCCGTCGCACACTCTCACGGACACACAACACACACTCCGGCCGCGCTCCCGAGGCAAGGATAGGGAGCTCGAGCGTGGCCCTGTGCCTTGGCGTTGGCCGTGGGGTGGATGCGTGGCTTGGACTTGGCCACGGGCGAGCATTTGGCCAAAATGTGAGCACACAGTCCTCGACGTTTCTTCGTATTCTTGGACCAAAAACTGAGATCCACACCTACCTTCCACTTCTTTCTCCGGTTTTGCCGGAATCGGACGAGTTGGCCCACCCGTTTGGGCACCCGTTCGCTGCCGGTAAGATGGCCGTAAAATGAGTTTCGGAGCTCGGAATTGGATTCCGTTTTCTCCCGCCACCGACTCCCACCAAACCCGACGACACCAGCCCAAAATCCCACGCCGCCCCCGAAACGCGAAATTTGGCCACAATCCGTGTGCTATAGCTCACGGATTTTGCCCTTTTCTGGGGGAAAAATGGGCGCAGGGCCTCCCGCATTATTTTTGCCATTTCTTCGAGCGGAAAACAGTACTTGCGCCGTGAGGAGGCCCCCGGCCCAGTTCTACCACAATCGGACCAATTCGTGGGCACGTTTCGTTCCCTTTTCGCACCCCCGAACCCTCGGTAAATCGGCCGTAAAACGAGGTTCGCACCTCAAAATCGACTCCTCTCTTTTCCAACGCTCGACTGTCGCACGTATCTAATGCATCAGCCCAAAATCCCGCACCGCCCCGGAAACGCGAAAGTTGGCCAAGATCCGTGAGCGACAGCACACGGCCTTGGCCTTGGCCGCGGGGTGGCTGGGTGCCATGGCCTTGGCCTTGGCCACCGGGTGGCTGTGTGCCAAGGCCTTGGCCACGGGGTGGCTGCGTGCCTAAGCCTTGGCCGCGGGCTGGCTGGGTGCCATGGCCTTGGCCGCGGGCTGGCTGGGTGCCATGGCCTTGGCCGCGGGGTGGACACGTGCCTTGGCCTCGGGGTGGGATTTTCGGCTGGCGTGCTCGGGTTTGGTGGGAGTCGGTGGCGGGAGAAAACGGAATCCAATTCCAAGCTCCGAAACTCGTTTTACCGCCATTTTACAGCCAGAGAACGGGTTCCCAAACGGGTGGGCCAACTCGTCCGATTCAGGCAAAACCGGAGAAAGAAGTGGAAGGTAGGTGTGGATCTCATTTTTTGGTCCAAGAATGTGAAGCAACGGCGAGGACCGTGTCCTCACATTTTGGCCAACTGCTCGCCCGCGGCCAAGGCCAAGGCACGTGGCCACCCTGCGGCCAAGGCCAAGGCCAAGGCACGCGGCCACCCTGCGGCCAAGGCCAAGGCCAAGGCACGCGGCCACCCTACGGCCAAGGCCAAGGCACAGGGCCATGCTCGAGCTCCCTATCCTTGCCCCGGGAGCGCGGCCCAAGTGTGTATTGTGTGTGCGCGAGAGTGTGCGATGTGCCTTGGTCGCGAGCATGTGCTGCATTTCGAGCAAGGCACGCAGCCAGCACGCGGCCAAGGGCAAGGCACGCAGCCACCCCGCGGCCAGGGCCAAGGCCATGGCACCCAGCCACCCCGCGGCCAAGGCCTAGGCACGCAGCCACCCCACGGCCAAGGGCAAGGCACGCAGCCACCCTGCGGCCAGGGCCAAGGCCATGGCACCCAGCCACCCCGCGGCCAAGGCCTAGGCACGCTGCCACCCCACGGCCAAGGTCAAGGCACGCAGCCACCCCGTGGCCAAGGCCAAGGCCATGGCACCCAGCCACGCCGCTGCCAAGGTCTAGGCACGCAGCCACCCCGCGGCCAAGGCCATCAGCTGTAGCTCACGGATCTTGGCCAAATTTCGCGTTTCTGGGGCGGTGCGGGATTTTGGGGTGATGCATTAGATACGTGGAACAGTCGAACGTCGTAGAAGACGGGAGTCGATTCCAAGGTCCGAACCTCATTTTACGGCCGATTTACTGAACGTGCGGTGGTGCGAAAAGGGGACGAAACGTGCCCGCGAATTGGTCCGGTTGTGGTAGAACTGGGCCGGGGGCCTCCTCACGGTGGTAGTACTGTGTTGCGCACGAAGAAATGGAAAAAATAATGCGGGAGGCCCTGCGCCCATTTTTCCGCCCGAAAAGGCCAAAATCCGTGAGCTATAGCACACGGATTGCGGCCAAATTTCGTGTTTCAGGGGCGGCGTGGGATTTTTGGCTGGCGTGCTCGGGTTTGGTGGGAGTCGGTGGCGGGAGAAAACGGAATCCAATTCCGAGCTCCGAAACTCGTTTTACGGCCATTTTACCGCCAGAGAACGGGTCCCAAACGGGTGGGCCAACTCGTCCGATTCAGGCAAAACCGTAGAAAGAAGTGGAAGGTAGGTGTGGATCTCATTTTTTGGGCCAAGAATGTGAAGCAACGGTGAGGACCGTGTCCTCACATTTTGGCCAAATGCTCGCCCGCGGCCAAGGCCAAGGCCAAGGCACGCGGCCACCCTGCGGCCAAGGCCAAGGCACGCGGCCACCCTGCGGCCAAGGCCAAGGCACAGGGCCACGCTCGAGCTCCCTATCCTTGCCCCGGGAGCGCGGCCCAAGTGTGTGTTGTGTGTGCGCGAGAGTGTACGATGCGCCTTGGTCGCGAGCATGCGCTGCATTTCGAGCAAGGCACGCAGCCAGCCTGCGGCCAAGGCCAAGGCACGCAGCCCCCCGTGGCCAAGGCCAAGGCCATGGCACCCAGCCACCCAGCGGCCAAGGTCAAGGCCATGGCACCCAGCCACCCCGCGGCCAAGGCCTAGGCACGCAGCCACCCCGCGGCCTAGGCCTAGGCACGCAGCCAACCCGCGGCCATGGCCTAGGCACGCAGCCACCCCGCGGCCAAGGCAAAGAGCTAGTTGGCCAACTTTTGCATTTTTCCGCCCGAAAAGGCCAAAATCCGTGAGCTATAGAACACGGATTGCGGCAAAATTTCGCGTTTCGGGGGCGGCTTGGGATTTTTGGCTGGCGTGGTCGGGTTTGGTGGGAGTCGGTGGCGGGAGAAAACGGAATCCAATTCCGAGGTCCGAAACTCATTTTACGGCCATTTTACTGCCAGAGAACGGGTGCCCAAACGGGTGGGTCAACCCCTTGGCCAAGGCCAAGGCCATGGCACCAAGCCACCCCGCGGACAAGGCCTAGGCATGCAGCCACCCCGCGGCCAAGGCCAAGGTCATGGCACGCAACCACCCCGTGGCCAAGGCCATGGCACGCAGCCACCCCGTGGCCAAGCCAAGGCCATGTCACCCAGCCACGCCGCTGCCAAGGCCTAGGCACGCAGCCACCCCGCGGCCAAGGCCGTGTGCTGTAGCTCACGGATCTTGGCCAACTTTCGCGTTTTCGGGAGGCCCTGCGCCCATTTTTCCGCCCAAAAAGGCCAAAATCCGTGAGCTATAGCACACCGACTGCGGGCAAATTTCGCGTTTCGGGGGCGGCGTGGGATTTTTGGAGGGCGTGGTCGGGTTTGGTGGGAGTCGGTGGCGGGAGAAAACGGAATCCAATTCCAAGCTCCCAAACTCGTTTTACAGCCATTTTACCGCCAGAGAACGGGTGCCAAAACGGGTGGGCCAACTCGTTGGATTCAGGCAAAACCAGAGAAAGAAGTGGAAGGTAGGTGTCGATCTCAGTCTTTGGTCCAAGAATACGAAGCAACGGCAAGGACCGTGTGCTCACATTTTGGCCAAATCGACTCGCATGCCAAGGCCAAGGCACGCGGCCACCCCGCGGCCAAGGCCAAGGCACAGCGCCACGCTCGAGCTCCCTATCCTTGCCCGGGGAGCGCGGTCCACGTGTGTGTTGTGTGTGTGCGAGAGTGTGCGACGTGCCTTGGTCGCGAGCATGTGCTGCATTTTGAGCAAGGCAAGCAGCCAGCCCGCGGCCAAAGCCAAGGCCATGGCACCCAGCCACCTCGCGGCCAAGGCCTAGGCACGCAGCCACCCCGCGGCCAAGGCCTAGGCACGCAGCCACCCCGCGGCCATGGCCTAGGCACGCAGCCACCCCGCGGCCATGGCCTAGGCACGAAGCCACCCCGCGGCCAAGGCCTAGGCACGCAGCCAACCCGCGGCCATGGCCTAGGCACGCAGCCACCCCGCGGCCAAGGCAAAGAGCTAGTTGGCCAACTTTTGCATTTTTCCGCCCGAAAAGGCCAAAATCCGTGAGCTATAGCACACGGATTGCGGCAAATTTTCGCGTTTCGGGGGCGGCTTGGGATTTTTGGCTGGCGTGGTCGGGTTTGGTGGGAGTCGGTGGTGGGAGAAAACGGAATCCAATTCTGAGCTCCGAAACTCATTTTACGGCCATTTTACTGCCAGAGAACGGGTGCCCAAACGGGTGGGTTAACTCGTCCGATTCAGGAAAAACCGGAGAAAGAAGTGGAAGGTAGGTGTGGATCTCAGTTTTTGGTCCAAGAATGCGAAGCAACGGCGAGGACCGTGTCCTAATATTTTGGCCAAATGCTCGCCCGCAGCCAAGGCCAAGGCCAAGGCACGCGGCCAAGGCCAAGGCACAGGGCCACGCTCGAGCTCCCTACCCTTGCCCCGGGATCGCAGCCCAAGTTTGTGTTGTGTGTGTGCGAGAGTGTGCGACGTGCCTTGATCGCGAGCATGTGCTGCATTTCAAGCAAGGCATGCAGCCAGCCCGCGGCTAGGGCCAAGGCACGCAGCCACCCCTTGGCCAAGGCCAAGGCCATGGCACCCAGCCACCCCGCGGACAAGGCCTAGGCACGCAGCCACCCCGCGGCCAAGGCCAAGGTCATGGCACGCAACCACCCCGTGGCCAAGGCCATGGCACGCAGCCACCCCGTGGCCAAGCCAAGGCCATGTCACCCAGCCACGCCGCTGCCAAGGCCTAGGCACGCAGCCACCCCGCGGCCAAGGCCGTGTGCTGTAGCTCACGGATCTTGGCCAACTTTCGCGTTTCCGGGAGGCCCTGCGCCCATTTTTCCGCCCAAAATGTCCAAAATCAGTGAGCTATAGCACACCGACTGCGGGCAAATTTCGCGTTTCGGGGGCGGCGTGGGATTTTTGGCGGGCGTGGTCGAGTTTGGTGGGAGTCGGTGGCGGGAGAAAACGGAATCCAATTCCGAGCTCCCAAACTCGTTTTACAGCCATTTTACCGCCAGAGAACGGGTGCCAAAACGGTGGGCCAACTCGTTGGATTCAGGCAAAACCAGAGAAAGAAGTGGAAGGTAGGTGTCGATCTCAGTCTTTGGTCCAAGAATACGAAGCAACGGCGAGGACCGTGTGCTAAAATTTGGGCAAATGCTCGACCGCGGCCAAGGCCAAGGCACGCGGCCACCCCGCGCCCAAGGCCAAGGCACAGGGCCACACTCGAGCTCCCTATCCTTGTCCGGGGAGCGTCGTCCACGTGTGTGTTGTGTGTGTGCGAGAGTGTTCGACGTGCCTTGGTCGTGAGCATGTGCTGCATTTTGAGCAAGGCAAGCAGCCAGCCCGCGGCCAAAGCCAAGGCCATGGCACCCAGCCACGTCGCGGCCAAGGCCTAGGCACGCAGCCACCCCGCGGCCAAGGCCTAGGCACGCAGCCACCCCGCGGCCATGGCCTACGCACGCAGCTACCCCGCGGCCAAGGCCTAGGCACGCAGCCAACCGGCGGCCATGGCCTAGGCACGCAGCCACCCCGCGGCCAAGGCAAAGAGCTAGTTGGCCAACTTTTGCATTTTTCCGCCCGAAAAGGCCAAAATCCGTGAGCTATAGCACACGGATTGCGGCAAAATTTCGCGTTTCGGGGGCGGCGTGGGATTTTTGGCGGGCGTGGTCGGGTTTGGTGGGAGTCGGTGGCGGGAGAAAACGGAATCCAATTCCGAGCTCCCAAACTCGTTTTACAGCCATTTTACCGCCAGAGAACGGGTGCCAAAACGGGTGGGCCAACTCGTTGGATTCAGGCAAAACCAGAGAAAGAAGTGGAAGGTAGGTGTCGATCTCAGTCTTTGGTCCAAGAATACGAAGCAACGGCGAGGACCGTGTGCTCACATTTTGGCCAAATGCTCGACCGCGGCCAAGGCCAAGGCCAAGGCCAAGGCACGCGGCCACCCCGCGGCCAAGGCCAAGGCACAGGGCCACGCTCGAGCTCCCTATCGTTGCCCTGGGTGCGCGGTCCACGTGTGTGTTGTGTGTGTGCGAGAGTGTGCGACGTGCCTTGGTCGCGAGCATGTGCTGCATTTTGAGCAAGGCAAGCAGCCTGCCCGCGGCCAAAGCCAAGGCCATGGCACCCAGCCACCTCGCGGCCAAGGCCTAGGCACGCAGCCACCCCGCGGCCAAGGCCTAGGCACGCAGCCACCCCGCGGCCATAGCCTAGGCACGCAGCCACCCCGCGGCCAAGGCCAAGGCACGCAGCCACACCGTGGCCAAGGCCAGGGCACGCAGCCACCCCGTGGCCAAGGCCAAGTCCATGGCACCCAGCCACGCCGCTGCCAAGGCCTAGGCACGAAGCCACCCCGCGGCCAAGGCCGTGTGCTGTAGCTCACGGATCTTGGCCAACTTTCGCGTTTCCGGTGCTGTGCGGGATTTTGGGGTGATGCATTAGATACGTGCGACAGTCGAACGTCGGAGAAGACGGGAGTCGATTTACCGAAGTAGCGGGGGTGCGAAAGGTGACGAAACGTGCCCGCGAATTGGTCCGGTTGTGGTAGAACTGGGCCGGGGGCCTCCTCACAGTGCTAGTACTGTTTTGCGCTCGAAGAAATGGCGAAAATAATGCGGGAGGCCCTGCGCCCATTTTTCCGCCGGAAAAGGCCAAAATCCGTGAGCTATAGCACACGGATTGCGGCCAAATTTCGCGTTTCGGGGGCGGCGTTGGATTTCTGTCTAGCGTGGTCGGGGTTGGTGGGAGTCGGTGGCGGGAGCAAACGGAATCCAATTCCGAGCTCCGAAACTCGTTTTACGGCCATTTTACCGCCAGAGAACGGGTTACCAAACGGGTGGGCCAACTCGTCCGATTCAGGCAAAACCGGAGAAAGAAGTGGAAGGTAAGTGTGGATCTCAGTTTTTGGTCCAAGCATGCGAAGCAACGGCAAGGACCGTGCCCTCACATCTTGGCCAAATGCTCACCCGCGGTCAAGGCCAAGGCCAAGCCACGCGGCCACCCCGCGGCCAAGGCCAAGGCACAGGGCCACGCTTGAGCTCCCTATCCTTGCCCCGGGATCGTAGCCCAAGTTTGTGTTGTGTGTGTGCGAGAGTGTGCGACGTGCCTTGGTCGCGAGCATGTACTGCATTTCGAGCAAGGCACGCAGCCAACCCGCGGCTAGGGCCAAGGCACGCAGCCAGCCCGTGGCTAGGGCCAAGGCACGCAGCCACCCCTTGGCCAAGGCCAAGGACGTGGCACCCAGCCACCCCACGGACAACGCCTAGGCACGCAGCCACCCCGTGGCCAAGGCCAAGGCCATGCCACCCAGCCACCCCGCGGCCAAGGCATACGCACGCAGCCACCCCGTGGCCAAGTCCAAGGCACAGGGCCACGCTCGAGCTCCCTATCCTTGCCCCGGGAGCGCGGCCCAAGTTTGAGTTTTGTGTGTGCGAGAGTGTACGACGTGCCTTGGTGCCGAGCATGTGCTGCATTTCGAGCAAGGCAAGCAGCCAGCCCGCGGCCAAAGCCAAGGCACGCAGCCACCCCGCCGCCAAAGCCAAGTCCATGGCACCCAGCCACCCCGCGGCCAAGGCCTAGGCACGCAGCCACCCCGCGGCCAAGGCCTAGGCACACAGCCACCCCGCGGCCATGGCCTAGGCACGCAGCCACCCCGCGGGCAAGGCCGTGTGCTGTTGCTGACGGATCTTGAGCAACTTTCGCATTTTTCCGCCCGAAAAGGCCAAACCCGTGTGTGTTGTGTGTGCACGAGAGTGTGCGACGTGCCTTGGTCGCGAGCATGTGCTGCATTTCGAGCAAGGCACGCAGCCAGCCTGCGGCCAAGGCCAAGGCACGCAGCCACCACGCGGCCAAGGCCAAGGCCATGGCACCCAGCCAACCCGCGGCCAAGGCCTAGGCACGCAGCCACCCCGCGGCCAAGGCCAAGGCCATGGCACCCAGCAACCCCGTGGCCAAGGCCAAGGCACGCAGCCACCCCGTGGCTAAAGCCAAGGCCATGGCACCCAGCCACGCCGCTGCCAAGGCCTAGGCACGCAGCCCCCCCGCGGCCAAGGCCTAGGCACGTAGCCACCCCGCGGACATGGCCTAGGCATGCAGCCACCCCGCGGCCATGGCCTAGGCACGCAGCCACCCCGCAGCCAAGGACGTGTGATGTAGCTGACGGATCTTGGCCAACTTTCGCATTTTTCTGCCCGAAAAGGCCAAGGCCGTGTGTGTTGTGTGTGCGCGAGAGTGTACGACGTGCCTTGGTCGCGAGCATGTGCTGCATTTCGAGGAAGGCACTCAGCCAGCCTGCGGCCAAGGTCAAGGCACGCAGCCACCACGTGGCCAAGGCCAAGGCCATGGCACCCAGCCACCCCTCGGCCAAGGCCTAGGCACGCAGCCACCCCGCGGCCAAGGCCAAGGCCATGGGACCCAGCCACCCTGTGGCTAAGGCCAAGGCCGTGGCACCCAGCCACGCCGCTGCCAAGGCCTAGGCACGCAGCCACCCCGCGGCCAAGGCCAAGGCCATGGGACCCAGCCACCCTGTGGCTAAGGCCAAGGCCGTGGCACCCAGCCACGCCGCTGCCAAGGCCTAGGCACGCAGCCACCCCGCGGCCAAGGCCGTGTGCTGTAGCTCACTGATCTAGGCCAACTTTCGTGTTTCCGGGGCGGTGCGGGATTTTGGGGTGATGCATTATATACTTGCGACAGTCGAACGTCAGAGAAGACGGGAGTCGATTCCGAGGTCCGAACCTCATTTTTCGGCCGATTTACCGAACGTGCGGGGGTGCGAAAAGGGGACGATAAGTGCCCGCGAATTGGTCCGGTTGTGGTAGAACTGGGCCGGGGGCCTCCTCACGGTGCTAGTACTGTTTTCCTCTCGAAGAAATGGCGAAAATACTACGGCAGGCCCTGCGCCCATTTTTCCGCCCGAAAAGGCCAAAATCCGTGAGCTATAGCACCGACTCCCACCAAACCCGACCACGCCTGCCAAAAATCGCACGCCGCCCCTTAAACGCGAAATTTGGCCGCAATCCGTGTACCTTGGCCACGGCATGGCTGCTTGCCTTGGCCTTGGCCGCAGGGTGGCTGCGTGCCTTGGCCTTGGCCTTGGCCGCGGGATGGCTGCGTGCCTAGGCCTTGGCCGCGGGGTGGCTGGGTGCCATGGCCTTGGCCTTGGCCGCGGGGTGGCTGCGAGCCTTGGCCTTGGCCGCTGGCTGGCTAAGTGCCTTGCTCGAAATGCAGCACATGCTCGCGACCAAGGCACGTCGCACACTCTCGCGCACACACAACACACACTTGGGCCGCGCTCCCGGGGCAAGGATAGGGAGCTCGAGCATGGCCCTGTGCCTTGGCCTTGGCTGCGGGGTGGCCGCGTGCCTTGGCCTTGGCCTTGGCCGCGGGCGAGCATTTGGCCAAAATGTGAGCACACGGTCCTCGCCGTTGCTTCGTATTCTTGGACCAAAAACTGAGATCCACACCTACCTTCCACTTCTTTCTCTGGTTTTGCCTGAATCCGACGAGTTGGCCCACCCGTTTGGGCACTCATTTTCTGGCGGTAAAGTGGCCGTAAAACGAGTTTGGGAGCTCGGAATTCGATTCCATTTTCTCCCGCCACCGACTCCCACCAAAGTCGACCACGCCCGCCAAAAATCCCACGCCGCCCCCGAAAAGGGAAATCTGGCCGCAATCCGTGTGCTATTGCTCACGGATTTTGGCCTTTTCGGGCTGAAAAATGGGCGCAGGGCCTCCCGCATTATTTTCGCCATTTCTTCGAGAGGAAAACGGTACTAGCACTGTGAGGAGGCCCCCGGCCCAGTTCTACCACAACCGGACCAATTCGCGGGCACGTTTCCTCCCCTTTTCGCACTCCCGCACGTTCCGTAAATCGGTCGTAAAATGAGGTTCGGACCTCGGAATTGACTCCCGTCTTCTCCAACGTTCGACTGTCGCACGTATCTAATGCATCACCCCAAAATCCCGCACCGCCCCGGAAACGCAAAAGTTGGCCAAGATCCATGAGCTACAGCACACGGCCTTGGCTGCGGGGTGGCTGCGTGCCTAGGCCTTGGCAGCGGCGTGGCTGGGTACCATGGCCTTGGCCTTGGCCGCGGGGTGGCTGCGTGCCTTGGCCTTGGCCACGGGGTGGCTGGGTGCCTTGGCCTTGGCCGCGGGGTGGCTGGGTGCCAGGGCCTTGGCCTTGGCCACGGGGTGGCTGCGTGCCTAGGCCTTGGCCGCGTGGTGGCTGCGAGCCTTGGCCTTGGCCGCGGGCTGGCTAAGTGCCTTGCTCGAAATGCAGCACAAGCTCGCGACCAAGGTATGTTGCACACTCTCGCGCACACACAACAGACACTTGGGCCGCGCTCCCGGGGCAAGGATAGGGAGCTCGAGCGTGGCCTTGTGCCTTGGCCTTGGCCAAGGGGTAGCCTCGTGCCTTGGCCTTGGCCTTGGCCACGGGGCAGCCTCGTGCCTTGGCCTTGGCCGCAGGCGAGCATTTGGCCAAAATGTGAGCGCACGGTCCTCGCCGTTGCTTCGTATTCTTGGCCCAAAAACTGGGATCCACACCTACCTTCCACTTCTTTCTCTGGTTTTGCCTGAATCCGACGAGTTGGCCCACCCGTTTGGGCACCCGTTCTTTGGCGGTAAAAGGGCCGTAAAACGAGTTTGGGAGCTCGGAATTGGATTCCGTTTTCTCCCGCCACCGACTCCCACCAAACCCGATCATGCCCACCAAAAATCCCACGCTGCCTCCGAAACGCGAAATTTGGCCGCAATCCGTGTGCTATAGCTCACGGATTTTGGCCTTTTCGGGCGGAAAAAAGGGCGCAGGGCCTCCCGCATTATTTTCGCCATTTCTTCGAGGGGAAAACAGTACTAGCACCGTGAGGAGGCCCCCGGCCCAGGTCTACAACAACTGGACCATTTTGCGGGAAAGTTTCGTCCCCTTTTTGCACCCCTGCACGTTCGGTAAATCGGCCGTAAAACGAGGTTCGGACCTCGGAATCGACTCCCGTCTTCTCCGACGTTCGACTGTCGCAAGTATCTAATGCATCACCCCAAAATCCCGCCCCGCCCCGGAAACGCGAAAGTTGGCCAAGATCCGTGAGCTACAGCACACGGCCGTGGCAGCGGGGTAGCAGCGTGCCTAGGCCTTGGCCGCGGGGTGGCTGCGTGCCTTGGTTTTGGCCGCGGGGTGGTTGCGTGCCTTGCTCGAAATGCAGCACATGCTCGTGACCAAGGCACATCGCAAACTCTCCCACACACACAACACACACTTGGACCGTGCTCCCGGGGCATGCATAGGGAGCTCAAGCGTGGCCCTCTGCCTTGGCCTTGGCCGCGGGCGAGCATTTTGCCAAAATGTGAGCACACGGTCCTCGCCGTTGCTTCGTATTCTTGGCCCAAAAACTGGGATCCACACCTACCTTCCACTTCTTTCTCTGGTTTTGCCTGAATCCGACGAGTTGGCCCACCCGTTTGGGCACCCGTTCTTTGGCGGTAAAATGGCCGTAAAACGAGTTTGGGAGCTCGGAATTGGATTCCGTTTTCTCCCGCCACCGACTCCCACCAAACCCGATCACGCCCACCAAAAATCCCACGCTGCCTCCGAAACGCGAAATTTGGCCGCAATCCGTGTGCTATAGCTCACGGATTTTGGCCTTTTCGGGCGGAAAAAAGGGCGCAGGGCCTCCCGCATTATTTTCGCCATTTCTTCGAGGGGAAAACAGTACTAGCACCGTGAGGAGGCCCCCGGCCCAGTTCTACAAGAACTGGACCATTTCGCGGGAAAGTTTCGTCCCCTTTTCGCACCCCCGCACGTTCGGTAAATCGGCCGTAAAACGAGGTTCGGACCTCGGAATCGACTCCCGTCTTCTCCGACGTTCGACTGTCGCAAGTATCTAATGCATCACCCCAAAATCCCGCCCCGCCCCGGAAACGCGAAAGTTGGCCAAGATCCGTGAGCTACAGCACACGGCCGTGGCAGCGGGGTAGCAGCGTGCCTAGGCCTTGGCCGCGGGGTGGCTGGGTGCCATGGCCTTGGCTTTGGCCGCGGGGTGGCTGCGTGCCTTGGTTTTGGCCGCGGGGTGGTTGCGTGCCTTGCTCGAAATGCAGCACATGCTCGTGAGCAAGGCACATCGCAAACTCTCCCACACACACAACACACACTTGGACCGTGCTCCCGGGGCATGCATAGGGAGCTCTAGCGTGGCCCTCTGCCTTGGCCTTGGCCGCGGGCGAGCATTTTGCCAAAATGTGAGCACACGGTCCTCGCCGTTGCTTCGTATTCTTGGCCCAAAAACTGGGATCCACACCTACCTTCCACTTCTTTCTCTGGTTTTGCCTGAATCCGACGAGTTGGCCCACCCGTTTGGGCACCCGTTCTTTGGCGGTAAAATGGCCGTAAAACGAGTTTGGGAGCTCGGAATTGGATTCTGTTTTCTCCCGCCACCGACTCCCACCAAACCCGATCACGCCCACCAAAAATCCCACGCTGCCTCCGAAACGCGAAATTTGGCCGCAATCCGTGTGCTATAGCTCACGGATTTTGGCCTTTTCGGGCGGAAAAAAGGGCGCAGGGCCTCCCGCATTATTTTCGCCATTTCTTCGAGGGAAAAACAGTACTAGCACCGTGAGGAAGCCCCCGGCCCAGTTCTACAACAACTGGACCATTTCGCGGGAAAGTTTCGTCCCCTTTTCGCACCCCCGCACGTTCGGTAAATCGGCCGTAAAACGAGGTTCGGACCTCGGAATCGACTCCCGTCTTCTCCGACGTTCGACTGTCGCAAGTATCTAATGCATCACCCCAAAATCCCGCCCCGCCCCGGAAACGCGAAAGTTGGCCAAGATCCGTGAGCTACAGCACACGGCCGTGGCAGCGGGGTAGCAGCGTGCCTAGGCCTTGGCCGCGGGGTGGCTGGGTGCCATGGCCTTGGCTTTGGCCGCGGGGTGGCTGCGTGCCTTGGCTTTGGCCGCGGGGTGGTTGCGTGCCTTGCTCGAAATGCAGCACATGCTCGTGACCAAGGCACGTCGCACACTCTCACACACACACAACACACACTTGGACCGCGCTCCCGGGGCATGCATAGGGAGCTCGAGCGTGGCCCTCTGCCTTGGCCTTGGCCGCGGGCGAGCATTTTGCCAAAATGTGAGCACACGGTCCTCGCCGTTGCTTCGTATTCTTGGAACAAAAACTGAGATCCACACCTACCTTCCACTTCTTTCTCCGGTTTTGCCTGAGTCCGACGAGTTGGCCCACCCGTTTGGGCACCCGTTCTCTGGCAGTAAAATGGCCGTAAAACGAGTTTCGGAGCTCGGAATTGGATTCCATTTTCTCCCGCCACCGACTCCCATCAAACCCGACCACGCCTGCCCAAAATCCCACCGCCCCCGAAACGCGAAATTTGGCCGCGATCCGTCTACTATAGCTCACGGATTTCGGCCTTTTCGGGCGGAAAAATGCAGAAGTTGGCCAAGATCCGTGAGCTACAGCACACGGCCTAGGCCGCGGGGTGGCTGCGTGCCTAGGCCATGGCCGCGGGGTGGCTGTGTGCCTATGCCATGGCCGCGGGGTGGATGCGTGCCTAGGCCTTGGCCGCGGGGTGGCTGCGTGCCTAGGCCTTCGCCGCGGGGTGGCTGGGTGCCATGGCCTTGGCTTTGGCCGTCGGGTGGCTGCGTGCCTTGGCTTTGGCCGCGGTCTGGCTGCGAGCCTTGCTTGAAATGCAGCACATGCTCGCGACCAAGGCACGTCGTACACTCTCGCACACACACAACACACACTTGGACCGCGCTCACGGATTCTGGCCTTTTCGGGCGAAAAAATGGGCGCAGGGCCTCCCGCATTATTTTCGCCATTTCTTCGAGAGGAAAACAGTACTAGCACCGTGAGGAGGCCCCCGGCTCAGTTCTACCACAACCGGACCAATTCCCGGGCACGTTTCGTGCCCTTTTCGCAACCCCGTACGTTCGTTAAATTAGACGTAAAACAAGGTTCGGACCTCGGAAATGACTCCCGTCTTCTCCGACATTCGACTGTCACACATATCTAATGCATCACCCAAATAACCTGCCACGCCCCGGAAACGCGAAACTTGGCCAAGATCCGTGAGCTACAGCACACGGCCTTGGCCTAGGGGTGGCTGCGTGCCTAGGCCTTGGCCTAGGGGTGGCTGCGTGCCTAGGCCTTGGCCGCGGGGTGGCTGGGTGCCATGGCCTTGGCCTTGGCCGCGGGGTGGCTGCGTGCCTTGGCCTTGGCCTCGGGCTGGCTGCGTGCCATGCTCGAAATGCAGCACATTCTCGGGACCAAGGCACGTCGCACAGTCTCGCGCACACACAATACACAATTCGGCCGCGCTCCCGGGCCAAGGATAGGGAGCTCGAGCGTGGCCCTGTGCCTTGGCCTTGGCCGCGGGGTGGCCGCGTGCCTTGGCCGCGGGCGAGCATTTGGCCAAAATGTGAGCACACGGTCCTCGTCGTTGCTTCGTATTCTTGGACCAAAAACTGAGATCCACACCTACCTTCCACTTCTTTCTCCGGTTTTGCCTGAATCCGACGAGTTGGCCCACCCGTTTGGGCACCCGTTCTCTGGCGGTAACATGGCCGTAAAACGAGTTTCGGAGCTTGGAATTGGATTCCGTTTTCTCCCGCCACCGACTCCCACCAAACCCGACCACGCCAGCGAAAAATTCCACGCCGCCCCTGAAACACGAAATTTGGCCGCAATCCGTGTACTATAGCTCACGGATTTCGGCCTTTTCGGGCGGAAAAATGGGGGCAGGGCCTACCGCATTATTTTCGCCATTTCTTTGAGCGGAAAACAGTACTAGCACCGTGAGGAGGCCCCCGGCCCAGTTCTACCACAACCGGACCAATTCGCGGCCACGTTTATTCCCCTTTTCGCACCCCCGCACGTTCGATAAATCGGCCGTAAAATGAGGTTCGGACCTCGGAATCGACTCCCGTCTTCTCCGACGTTCGACTGTCGCACGTATCTAATTCATATCCCCAAAATCCCGCAACGCCCCGGAAACGCGAAAGTTGGCAAAGATCCGTGAGCTACAGCACACGGCCTTGGCCGCAGGGTGGCGGCGTGCCTAGGCCTTGGCCGCGGCGTGGCTGGGTGCCATGGCCTTGGCCTTGGCCACGGGGTGGCTGCGTGCCTTGGCCTTGGCCACGGGGTGGCTGCGTGCCTTGGCCTTGGCCGCGGGCGAGCATTTTGCCAAAATGTGAGCACACGGTCCACGCCGTTGCTTCGTATTCTTGGACCAAAAACTGAGATCCACACCTACCTTCCACTTCGTTCTCCGGTTTTGCCTGAATCGGACGAGTTGACCCACCCGTTTGGGCACCCGTTCTTTGGCAGTAAAATGGCCGTAAAACGAGTTTCGGAGCTCGGAATTGGATTCCGTTTTCTCCCCCCACTGACTCCCAGAAAACCCGACCACGCCAGCCAAAAATCCCGCGCCGCCCCCGAAACGCGAAATTTGGCCACAATCAGTGTGCTATAGCTCACGGATTTTGGCCTTTTCCGGGGGAAAAATGGGAGCAAGGCCTCCCACATTATTTTCGCCATTTCTTCGAGCGGAAAACAGTGCTTGCGCCGTGAGGAGGCCCCCATCCCAGTTCTACCACAATCGCACCAATTCGCGGGCACGTTTCGTCCCCGTTTCGCACCCCCGCACCCCCGGTAAATCGGCCGTAAAACGAGGTTCGGACCTCGAAATCGACTCCCCACTTTTCCAACGCTCGACTGTCACACGTATCTAATGCATCACCCAAAAATCCCGCACCGCCCCGGAAACGCGAAAGTTGGCCAAGATCCGTGAGCTACAGCACACGGCCTTCGCCTTGGCCGTAGTGTGGCTGCGTGCCATGGCCTTGGCCTTGGCCGCGGGGTGGCTGCGTGCGATGGCCTTGGCCTTGGCCTCGGCCTCGGGGTGGCTGTGTGCCAAGGCCTTGGCCACGGCCTGGCTGCGTGCCTAGGCCTTGGCCGCGGGCTGGCTGGGTACCATGGCCTTGGCCGCGGGCTGGCTGGGTGCCATGGGCTTGGCCGCGGGGTGGACGCCTGCCTTATTCTTGGCCACGGGGTGGCTGCGTGCCTCGGCCATGGCCATTGCCGCGGGCGGGCTCCGTGCCTTGCTCGAAATGCAGCACATGCTCGCGACCAAGGCAGGTCGCACACTCTCACGTACACACAACACACACTCGGGCCGCGCTCCCGAGGCAAGGATAGGGAGCTCGAGCGTGGCCCTGTGCCTTGGCGTTGGCCGCGGGGTGGCTGCGTGGCTTGGCCTTGGCCGCGGGCGAGCATTTGGCCAAAATGTGAGCACACTGTCCTCGCCGTTTCTTCATATTCTTGGACCAATAACTGAGATCCACACCTACCTTCCACTTCTTTCTCCGGTTTTGCCTGAATCGGACGAGTGGGCCCACCCGTTTGGGCACCCGTTCGCTGCCGGTAAGATGGCCGTAAAACGAGTTCGGAGTTCGGAATTGGATTCCGTTTTCTCCCGCCACCGACTCCCACCAAACCTGACCACGCCAGCCCAAAATCCCACGCCGCCCCAGAAACGCGAAATTTGGCCACAATCCGTGTGCTATAGCTCACGGATTTTGGCCTTTTCTGGCGGAAAAATGGGCGCAGGGCCTCCCGCATTATTTTTGCCATTTCTTCAAGCGGAAAGCAGTACTTGCGCCGTGAGGAGGCCCCCGGCCCAGATCTACCACAATCGGACCAATTCGAGGGCAGGTATCGTCCCCTTTTCGCACCCCCGCACCCTCGGTAAATCGGCCGTAAAACGAGGTTCGGACCTCGAAATCGACTCGCCTCTTTTCCGACGCTCGACTGTCGCACGTATCTAATACATCACCCCAAAATTCCACACCGCCCCGGAAGCGCGAAAGTTGGCCAAGATCCGTGAGCTGCAGCACACGGCCTACGCCTTGGCCGCGGGGTGGCTGCGTGCCATGGCCTTGGCCTTGGCCGCTGGTTGGCTGCATGCTACGGCTTTGGCCGTGGCGTCGGGGTGGCTGCGTGCCAAGGCCTTGGCTGTGGGCTGTCTGTGTGCCTAGGCCTTGGCCGCGGGCTGGCTGGGTGCTATGCCCTTGGCCACGGGGTGGACGCGTGCCTTGGCCTTGGCCACGGGGTGGCTGCGTGCCTCGGCCTTGGGCTTGGCCGCGGGCTGGCTCCGTGCCTTGCTCGAAATGCAGCACATGCTCGCGACCAAGGCAGGTCGCACACTCTCACGCACACACAACACACACTCCGGCCGCGCTCCCGAGGCAAGGATAGGGAGCTCGAGCGTGGCCCTGTGCCTTGGCGTTGGCCGCGGGGTGGCTGCGTGGCTTGGCCTTGGCCGCGGGCGAGCATTTAGCCAAAATGTGAGCACACGGTCCTCGCCGTTTCTTCGTATTCTTGAACCAAAAACTGAGATCCACACCTACCTTCCACTTCTTTCTCCGGTTTTGCCTGAATCGGACGAGTTGGCCCACCCATTTGGGCACCCGTTCGCTGCCGGTAAGATGGCCGTAAAACGAGTTTCGGAGCTCGGAATTGGATTCCGTTTTCTCCTGCCACCGACTCCCACCAAACCCGACGACGCCAGCCCAAATTCCCATGACGGCCCCGGAACGCGAAATTTGGCCACAATCCGTGTGCTATAGCTCACGTATTTGGGCCTTTTCTGGCCGAAAAATGAGCGCAGGGCCTCCCGCATTATTTTTGCCATTTCTTCGAGCGGAAAGCAGTACTTGCGCCGTGAGGAGGCCCCCGGCCCAGTTCTACCACAATCGTACCAATTTGAGGGCACCTTTCGTCACCTTTTCTCACCCCCGCACCCTCGGTAAATCGGCCGTAAACGCGAAAGTTGGCCAAGATCCGTGAGCGACAACACACGACCTTCACCTTGGCCGCGGGGTGGCTGCGTGCCTAGGCCTTGGCCGCGGGGTGGCTGCGTGCCTAGGCCTTGGCCGCGGGGTGGCTGCGTGCCTAGGCCTTGGCCTTGGCCGCGGGCTGGCTCCGTGCCTTGCTCGAAATGCAGCACATGCTCGCGACCAAGGCAGGTCGCACACTCTCACGCACACACAACACACACTCCGGCCGTGCTCCCGAGGAGAGGATAGGGAGCTCGAGCGTGGCCCTGTGCCTTGGCGTTGGCCGCGGGGTGGCTGCATGGCTTGGCCTTGGCCGCTGGCTGGCTAAGTGCCTTGCTCGAAATGCAGCACATGCTCGCGACCAAGGCACGTCGCACACTCTCGCGCACACACAACACACACTTGGGCCGCGCTCCCGGGGCAAGGATAGGGAGCTCGAGCGTGGCCCTGTGCCTTGGCCTTGGCCGCGGGGTGGCCGCGTGCCTTCGCCTTGGGCTTAGCCGCGGGCGAGCATTTGGCCAAAATGTGAGCACACGGTCCTCGCCTTCTCTTTTTATTCTTGGACCAAAAACTGAGATCCACACCTACCTTCCACTTCTTTCTCTGGTTTTGCCTGAATCCGACGAGTTGGCCCACCCGTTTGGGCACCCGTTCTCTCGCGGTAAAATGGCCGTAAAACGAGTTTGGGAGCTCGGAATTGGATTCCGTTTTCTCCCACCACCGACTCCCACCAAACTCGACCACGCCCGCCAAAAATCCCACGCCGCCCCCGAAAAGGGAAATTTGGCCGCAATCCGTGTGCTATATCTCACGGATTTTGGCCTTTTCGGGCGGAAAAATGGGCGCAGGGCCTCCAGCATTATTTTCGCCATTTGTTTGAGAGGAAAACAGTACTAGCACTGTGAGGAGGCCCCCGGCCCAGTTCTACCACAACCGGACCAATTCGCGGGCACGTTTCATCCTCTTTTCGCACCCCGCACGTTCGGTAAATCGGCCGTAAAACGAGGTTCGCACCTCGGAATGGACTCCCATCTTCTCCGACGTTCGACTGTCGCAAGTATCTAATGCATCACCCAAAAATCCCGCACCGCCCTGGAAATGCGAAAGTTGGCCCCGATCTGTGAGCTACAGCACATGGCCTTGGCTGCGGGGTGGCTGCGTGCCTGGGCTTTGGCAGCGGCGTGGCTGGGTGCCATGGCCTTGGCCTTAGCCACGGGTTGGCTGCGTGGCTTGGCCTTGGCCACGGGGTGGCTGGGTGCCATGGCCTTGGCCTTGGCCGCGGGCTGGCTGCGTGCCTTGCTCGAAATGCAGCACATGCTATCGACCAAGGCACGTCGCACACTCTCGCGCACACACAACACACACTTGGGCTGCGCTCCCGGGGCAAGGATAGGGAGCTCGAGCGTGGCCCTATGCCTTGGCCTTGGCCGCGCAGTGGCCGCGTGCCTTGGCTGCGTGCGAGCATTTGGCCAAAATGTGAGGACACGGTGCTCGCCGTTGCTTCGCATTCTTGGCCCAAAAACTGAGATCCACACCTACCTTCCACTTCTTTCTCCGGTTTTGCCTGAATCGGACGAGTTGGCCCACCCGTTGGGGAACCCGTTCTCTGGCGGTAAAATGGCCGTAAAACGAGTTTCGGAGCTCGGAATTGGATTCCATTTTCTCCCGCCACCAACTCCCACCATCCCGACCACGCCAGCTAAAAATCCTACGCCGCCCCCGAAACGCGAAATTTGGCCGCAATCCGTGTGCTATAGCTCACGGATTTTGGCCTTTTCGGGCGGAAAAATGGGCGCAGGGCCTCCCCCATTATTTTCGCCATTTATTCGAGAGGAAAACAGTACTAGCACTGTGATGAGGCCCCCGGCCCAGTTCTACCACAACCAGACCAATTCGCGGGCACGTTTCGTCCCCTATTCGCACCCCCGCACGTTCGGTAAATCGGCCGTAAAACGAGGTTCGGACCTCGGAATCGACTCCCGTCTTCTCCGACGTTCGACTGTCGTAAGTATCTAATGCATCACCCCAAAATCCCGCACCGCCCCGGAAACAAGAAAGTTGGCCCAGATCTGTGAGCTACAGCACACGGCCTTGGCCGCGGGGTGGCTGCGTGCCTGGGCCATGGCAGCGGCGTGGCTGGGTGCCATGGCCTTGGCCTTGGCCACGGGGTGGCTGCGTGCCTTGGCCTTGGCCACGGGGTGGCTGCGTGCCTTGGCCTTGGCCACGGGGTGGCTGCTTGCCTTGGCCTTGGCCACGGGGTGGCTGGGTGCCACGGCCTTGGCCTTGGCCGTGGGCTGGCTGCGTGTCTAGGCCTTGGCCTTGGCCACGGGCTGGCTGCGTGCCTAGGTCTTGGCCTTGGCCGCGGGCTGGCTGCGTGCCTAGGCCTTGGCCATGGGGTGGCTGGGTGCCATGGCCTTGGCCTTGGCCGCGGGCTGGCTGTGTGCCTTGCTCGAAATGCAGCACATGCTCGCGACCAACGCACGTCGCACACTCTCGCGCACACACAACGCACACTTGGGCCACGCTCCCGGGGCAAGGATAGGGAGCTCGAGCGTGGCTCTGTGCATTGGCCTTGGCCGCGCGGTGGCCGCGTGCCTTGGCTGTGCGGTGGCCGCGTACCTTGGCCGCGGGCGAGCATTTGGCCAAAATGTGAGGACACGGTGCTCGCCGTTGCTTCGCATTCTTGGACCAAAAACGGAGATCCACACCTACCTTCCACTTCTTTCTCCGGTTTTGCCTGAATCGGACGAGTTGGCCCTCCTGTTGGGGAACTCATTCTTTGGCGGTAAAATGGCCGTAAAACGAGTTTCGGAGCTCGGAATTGGATTCCGTTTTCTCACGCCACCGACTCCCGCCAAACCCGACCACGCCAGCCAAAAATCCCACGCCGCCCCCGAAACGTGAAATTTTGCCGCAATCCGTGTGCTATAGCTCACGGATTTTGGCCTTTTCGGGCGGAAAAATGCGAAAGTTGGCCAAGATCCGTGAGCTACAGCACATGGCCTTGGCCGCGGGGTGGCTGCGTGCCTAGGCCATGGCTGCGGGGTGGCTGCGTGCCTAGGCCATGGCCGCGGGGTGGCTACGTGCCTAGGCCTTGGCCGCGGGGTGGCTGCGTGCCTAGGCATTGGCCGCGGGGTGGCTGGGTGCCATGGCCTTGGCTTTGGCCGCGGGGTGGCTGCTTGCCTTGCTCAAAATGCAGCACATGCTCGCGACCAAGGCACGTCGCACACTCTCGCACACACACAACACAAACTTGGGCCGCGCTCCCGGGGCAAGGATAGGGAGCTCGAGCGTGGCCCTGTGCCTTGGCCTTGGCCACGGGGTGGCTGCGTGCCTATGCCTTGGCCGCGGGGTGGCTGGGTGCCATGGCCTTCGCCTTGGCCGCGGGGTGGCTGCGTGCCTAGGCCTTGTCCGCGGGGTGGCCTTGGCCAAGGGGTGGCTGCGTGCCTAGGCCTTGTCCGCGGGGTGGCCTTGGCCAAGGGGTGGCTGCGTGCCTTGGCTTTGGCCACGGCCTGGCTGTGTGCCTTGCTCGAAATGCAGCACATGCTCGCGACCAAGGCACGTCACACACTCTCGCACACACACAACACAAACTTGGGCCGCGCTCCCGGGGCAAGGATAGGGATCTCGAACGTGGCCCTGCGCCTTGGCCTTGGCCGCGGGGTGGCCGCGTGCCTTGACCTTGGACTTGGCCGCGGGCGACCATTTGGCCAAGATGTGAGGACACGGTCCTCGCCGTTGCTTCGCATTCTTGGACCAAAAACTGAGATCCACACTTACCTTCCACTTCTTTCTCCGGTTTTGCCTGAATCGGACGACTTGGCCCACCCTTTTGGGAACCCGTTCTCTGGCGGTAAAATGGCCGTAAAACGAGTTTCGGAGCTCGGAATTGGATTCCGTTTTCTCCCGCCACTGACTCCCACCAAACCCGACCACGCCAGCCAAAAATCCCACGCCGCCCCTGAAACGCGAAATTTGGCCGCAATCCGTGTGCTATAGCTCACGGATTTTGGACTTTTCGGGCAGAAAAATGGGCGTAGGGCCTCCCGCATTATTTTCGACATTTCTTCGAGCGCAAAACAGTACTAGCACCGTGAGGAGGCCCCCGGCCCAGTTCTACCACAACCGGACCAATTCCCGGGCACGTTTCGTCACCTTTCGCACCCCCGCTAGTTCGGTAAATCGGCCGTAAAACGAGGTTCGGACCTCGGAATCGACTCCCGTCTTCTCCAACGTTCCACTGTCGCACGTATCTAATGCATCACCCCAAAATGCCGCACCGCCCCGGAAACACAATAGTTGGCCAAGATCCGTGAGATACAGCACACGGCCTTGGCCGCGGGGTGGCTGCGTGCCTTGGCCTTGGCCGCAGGGTGGATGCGTGCATAGGCCTTGGCCGCGGGGTGGCTGGGTGCCATGGCCTTGGCTTTGGCCGCGGGCTGGCTGCTTGCCTTGCTCGAAATGCAGCACATGCTCGCGACCAAGGCACGTCTCACACTCTCGAACACACACAACACACAGTTGGACCGCGCTCCAGGGGCAAGGATAGGGAGCTCGGGCGTGGCCCTGTGCCTTGGCCTTGGCCGCGGTCGAGCATTTGGCCAAAATGTGAGCACACGGTCCTCGCCGTTGCTTCGTATTCTTGGACCAATAACTGAGATCCGCACCTACCTTCCACTTCTTTCTCTGGTTTTGCCTGAATCCGACGAGTTGGCCCACCCGTTTTGGCACCCGTTCTCTGGCGGTAAAACGGCTGTAAAACGAGTTTGGGAGCTCGGAATTGGATTCCGTTTTCTCCCGCCACCGACTCCCACCAAACCCGACCACGCCCGCCAAAAATCTCACTCCGCCCCCGAAACGCGAAATTTGGCCGCAGTCCGTGTGCTATAGCTCAGGGATTTTGGCCTTTTCGGGCGGAAAAATGGGCGTAGGGCCAAGGCCAAGGCACGCGTCCACCCCGCGGCCAAGGCCATGGCACCCAGCCAGCCCGCGGCCAAGCCCTAGGCACGCAGCCAGTCCGCGGCCAAGGCCTTGGCACAAAGCCACCCCGAGGCCATGGCACGCAGCCACCCCGCGGCCAAGGCCAAGGCCATGGCACGCAGCCACCCCGCGGCCAAGGCCAAGGCCGTGTGCTGTAGCTCACGGATCTTGGCCAACTTTCGCGTTTCCGGGGTGGTGCGGGATTTTGGGGTGATGCATTAGATACGTGCGACAGTCGAGCGTTGGAAAAGAGGGGAGTCGATTTCGAGGTCCGATCCTCGTTTTACGGCCGATTTACCGAGGGTGCAGGGGTGCGAAAAGGGGACGAAACGTGCCCTCGAATTGGTCTGATTGTGCTAGAACTGGGCCGGGGGCCTCCTCACGGCACAAGTACTGCTTCCGCTCGAAGAAATGGCAAAAATAATGCGGGAGGCCCTGCGCCCATTTTTCCACCAGAAAAGGCCAAAATCAGTGAGCTATAGCACACGGATTGTGGGCAAATTTCGCGTTTTGGGGGCGGCGTGGGATTTTGGGCTGACGTGGTCGGGTTTGGTGGGAGTCGGTGGCGGGAGAAAACGGAATCCAATTCCGAGCTCCGAAACTCGTGTTGCGGCCATCTTACCGGCAGCGAACGGGTGCCCAAACGGGTGGGCCCACTCGTCCGATTCAGGCAAAACCGGAGAAAGAAGTGGAAGGTAGGTGTGGATCTCAGTTTTTGGTCAAATGCTCGCCCGCGGCCAAGGCCAAGCCATGCAGCCACCCCGCGGTGAACGCCAAGGCCCAGGGCCACGCTCGAGCTCCCTATCCTTGCCTCGGGAGCGCGGCCATAGTGTGTGTTGTGTGTGCGTGAGAGTGTGCGACCTGCCTTGGTTGCGAGCATATGCTGCATTTCGAGAAAGGCAAGTAGCCAGCCCGCGGCCAAGGCCAAGGCCGAGGCACGCAGCCACCCCGTGGCCAAGGGCTAGGCACGCGTCCACCCTGCGGCCAAGGCCATGGCACCCAGCCAGCCAGCGGCCAAGGCCTAGGCACGCAGCCAGCCCGCGGCCAAGGCCTTGGCACGCAGCCACCCCGAGGCCAAGGCCAAGGCCATGGCACGCAGCCACCCCGCGGCCAAGGCCGAGGCACGTAGCCACCCCGTGGCCATGGCCTAGGCACGCGTCCACCCCGCGGGCAAGGCCATGGCACCCAGCCAGCCCGCGGCCAAGGCCCAGGCACGCAGCCACCCCGCGGCCAAGGCCCATGCACGCAGCCACCCCGCGGCCAAGGCCCAGGCACGTAGCCAGCCCGCGGCCAAGGCCAAGGCCGTGTGCTGTCGCTCACTGATCTTGGCCAACTTTCGCGTTTCCGGGGCGGTGCGGGATTTTCGGGTGATGCATTAGACACATGCGATAGTCAAACGTCGGAAAAGAGTGGAGTCGATTTCGAGGTCCGAACCTGGTTTTACGGCCGATTTCCCGAGGGTGCGGGGGTGCGAAAGGCGACGAAACGTGCCCTCGAATTGGTCCGATTGCGGTAGAACTGGGCCGGGGGCCTCCTCACGGCGTAAATACTGCTTTCCACTCGAAGAAATGGCAAAAATAATGCGGGAGGCCCTGCGCCCATTTTTCCGCCAGAAAAGGCCAAAATCCGTGAGCTAATTTCGCGTTTCAGGGGAGGCGTGGGATTTTGGGCTGGCATCGAAGGGTTTGGTGGGAGTCGGTGGCTGGGGGCCATGGCCTTGGCCTTGGCCACCGGGTGGCTGTGTGCCAAGGCCTTGGCCGCGGGGTGGCTGCGTGCCTAGGCCTTGGCCGCGGCCTGGCTGGATGCCATGGCCTTGGCCGCGGGGTGGACGCGTGCCTAGGCCTTGGCCACGGGGTGTCTGCGTGCCTCGCCCTTGGCCTTGGCCGCGGGCTGGCTCCGTGCCTTGCTTGAAATGCAGCACATGCTCGCGACCAAGGCAGGTCGCACACTCTCACGCACACACAACACACACTCGGGCCGCGCTCCCGAGGCAAGGATAGGGAGCTCGAGCGTGGCCCTGTGCCTTGGCGTTGGCCGTGGGGTGGCTGCGTGGCTTGGCCTTGGCCGCGGGCGAGCATTTGGCCAAAATGTGAGCACACGGTCCTCGCCGTTTCTTCGTATTCTTGGACCAAAAACTGAGATCCACACCTACCTTCCACTTCTTTCACCGGTTTTTCCTGAATCGGACAAGTTGGCCCACCGTTTGGGCACCCGTTCGCTGCCGGTAAGATGGCCGTAAAATGAGTTTCGGAGCTCGGAATTGGATTCCGTTTCCTCCCGCCGCCGACTCCCACCAAACCCGATGACGCCAGCCCAAAATCCCATGCCGCCCCCGAAACGCGAAATTTGGCCACAATCCGTGTGCTATAGCTCACGGATTTTGGCCTTTTCTGGCGGAAAAATGGGCGCAGGGCCTCCCGCATTATTTTTGCCATTTCTTCGAGCAGAAAGCAGCACTTGCGCCGTGAGGAGGCCCCCAGCCCAGTTCTACCACAATCGGACCAATTCGAGGGCACGTTTCGTCCCCTTTTCGCACCCCCGCACCCTTGGTAAATCGGCCGTAAAACGAGGTTCAGACCTCGAAATCGACTCCCCTCTTTTCCGACGTTCGAATGCCGCACGTATCTAATGCATCACCCCAAAATCCCGCACCGCCCCGGAAACGCGATAGTTGGCCAAGATCCATGAGCGACAGCACACGGCCTTGGCCTTGGCCGCGGGGTGGCTGCGTGCCTAGGCCTTGGCCGCGGAGTGGCTGGGTGCCATGCCCTTGTCCTTGGCCACCGGGTGGCTGTGTGCCAAGGCCTTGGTCTCGGGGTGGCTGCGTGCCTAGGCCTTGGCCGCGGGCTGGCTGGGTGCCATGGCCTTGGCCGCGGGGTGGACGCGTGCCTAGGCCTTGGCCACGGGGTGGCTGCGTGCCTCGGCCTTGGCCTTGGCCGCGGGTTGGCTACGTGCCTTTCTCGAAATGCAGCATATGCTCGCGACCAAGGCAGGTCGCACACTCTCACGCACACACAACACACACTCCGGCTGCGCTCCCGAGGCAAGGATAGGGAGCTCGAGCGTGGCCCTGTGCCTTGGCGTTGGCCGTGGGGTGGCTGCGTGGCTTGGCCTTGGCCGCGGGCGAGCATTTGGCCAAAATGTGAGCACACGTTCCTCGCCGTTTCTTCGTATTCTTGGACCAAAAACTGAGATCCACACCTACAGCACACGGCCTTGGCCTTGGCCGCGGGGTGGCTGCGTGCAATGGCCTTGGCCTTGGCAGCGGGGTGGCTGCGTGCCATGGCCTTGGCCTTGGCAGCGGGGTGGCTGCGTGCCATGGCCTTGGCCTTGGCAGCGGGGTGGCTGCGTGCCATGGCCTTGGCCTTGGCCTCGGGGTCGCTGCATGCCAAGGCCTTGGCCGCGGGCTGGGTGCGTGCCTAGTCCTTGTCCGCGGGCTGGCTGGGTGCCATACCCTTGGCCGCGGGCTGGCTGGTTGCCATGGCCTTGGCCGCGGGGTGGACGCGTGCCTTGGCCTATGCCACGCGGTGGCTGCGTGCCTCGGCCTTGCCCTTGGGCGCGGGCTGGCTCCGTGCCTTGCTCGAAATGCGGCACATGCTCGCGACCAAGGCAGGTCGCACACTCTCACACACACACAACACACACTCCGGCCGCGCTCCCGAGGCAAGGATAGGGAGCTCGAGCGTGGCCCTGTGCCTTGGCATTGGCCGCGGGCGAGCATTTGGCACACGGTCCTCGCCGTTTCTTCGTATTCTTGGACCAAAAACTTAGATCCACACATACCTTCCACTTCTTTCTCCGGTTTTGCCTGAATCGGACGAGTTGGCCCACCTGTTCTCTGGCGGTAAAATGGCCGTTAAACGAGTTTCGGAGCTCGGAATTGGATTCCGTTTTCTCCCGCCACCGACTCCCACCAAACCCTACCAAGCCAGCCAAAAATCCCACGACGCCCCCGAAACACGAAATTTGGCCGCAATCCGTGTGCGGATTTTGGCCTTTCCGGGCGGAAAAATGGGCGCAGGGCCTCCCGCATTATTTTCACCATTTCTTCGAGCGCAAAACAGTACTAGCACCGTGAGGAGGCCCCCGGCCCAGTTCTACCACAACCGGACCAATTCGCGGGCACGTTTCGTCCCCTTTTCGCACCCCCGTACGTTCGGTAAATCGGCCGTAAAACGACGTTCGGACCTCGGAATTGACTCCCGTCTTCTCCGACGTTCGACTGTCACACGTATCTAATGCATCACCCCAAAGTCCTGCACCACCCCGGAAACGCAAAAGTTGGCCGAGATCCGTGAGCTATAGCACACGGCCTTGGCCGCGAGGTGGCTGCGTGCCTAGGCCTTGGCAGCGGCGTGGCTGGGTGCCATGGCCTTGGCCTTGGCCACGGGGTGGCTGCGTGCCTTGGCCTTGGCCGCGGGGTGGCTGGGTGCCATGGCCATGGCCTTGGCCACGGGGTGGCTGGGTTCCATGGCCTTGACCTTGGCCGCGGGGTGGCTGCGTGCCTAGTCCTTGGCCGCGGGGTGGCTGGGTGCCAAGTCCTTGGCTTTGGCCGCGGGGTGGCTGGGTGCCATGGCCTTGGCCTTAGCCGCGGGGTGGCTGGGTGCCATGGCCTTGGCCTTGTCCGCGGGGTGGCTGGGTGCCATGGCCTCGGCCTTGGCCGCGGGGTGGCTGCGTGCCTTGGCTTTGGCGGCGGGCTGGCTGCATTCCTTGCTCGAAATGCAGCACATGCTCGCGACCAAGGCACGTCGCACACCCTTGCGCACACACAACACAAACTTGGGCCGTGCTCCCGGGACAAGGATAGGGAGCTCGAGCGTGGCCCAATGCCTTGGCCTTGGCCGCGGGGTGGCCGCGTGCCTTGGCCGCGGGCTAGCATTTGGCCAAAATGTGAGCACACGGTCCTCGGCGTTGGTTCGTATTCTTGGAAAAAAACTGAGATCCACACCTACCTTCCACTTCTTTCTCCGGTTTTGCCTGAATCGGACGAGTTGGCCCACCCGTTTGGGAACCCGTTCTCTGGCGGTAAAATGGCCGTTAAACGAGTTTCGGAGCTCGGAATTGCATTCCGTTTTCTCCCGCCACCGACTCCCACCAAACCCGACCACGCCAGCCAAAAATCCCACACCGCCCCCGAAACACGAAATTTGGCCGCAATCCGTGTGCTATAGCTCACGGATTTTGGCCTTTTCGGGCAGAAAAATGGGCGCAGGGCCTCCCGCATTATTTTCGCCATTTCTTTGAAAAATGGGCGCAGAGCGCAAAACAGTACTAACACCGTGAGCAGGCCCCCGGCCCAGTTCTACCAAAACCGGACCAATTCGCAGGCACGTTTCGTCCCCTTTTCACACCCCCGCACGTTCGGTAAATCAGCCGTAAAACGAGGTTCGGACCTCGGAATCGACTCCCGTCTTCTCCGACGTTCGACTGTTGCACGTATCTAATGCATCACCCCAAAATCCCGTACCGCCCCGGAAACGCGAAAGTTGGCCAAGATCCGTGAGCTACAGCACACGGCCTTGGCCGCGGGGTGGCTGCGTGCCTAGGCCTTGGCCACGGGGTGGCTGGGTACCATGCTCGAAATGCAGCACATGCTCGCGACCAAGGCACGTCGCACACTCTCGCGCACACACAATACACACTTAGGCCGCGCTCCCGGGGCAAGGATAGGGAGCTCGAGCGTGGCCCTGTGCCTTGGCCTTGGCCACGGGGTGGCTGGGTGCCATGGCCTTGGCCTTTGCCGCGGGGTGGCTGCGTGCCTTGGCCTTGGCCGCGGGCTGGCTGCGTACCATGCTCGAAATGCAGCACATGCTCGCGACCAAGGCACGTCGCACACTCTCGCGCACACACAATACACACTTAGGCCGCGCTCCCGGGGCAAGGATAGGGAGCTCGAGCGTGGCCCTGTGCCTTGGCCTTGGCCACGGGGTGGCTGGGTGCCATGGCCTTGGCCTTTGCCGCGGGGTGGCTGCGTGCCTTGGCCTTGGCCGCGGGCTGGCTGCGTACCATGCTCGAAATGCAGCACATGCTCGCGACCAAGGCACGTCGCACACTCTCACGCACACGCAATACACACTTGGGCGCGCTCCCGGGGCAAGGATAGGGAGCTCGAGTATGGCCCGGTGCCTTGGCCTTGGCCGCGGGGTGGCCGCGTGCCTTGGCCGCGGGGTGGCCGCGTGCCTTGGCCTTGACCTTGGCCGCGGGATGGCTGCGTGCCTAGGCCTTGGCTGCGGCCTGGCTGGGTGCCATGGCCTTGGCCTTGGCCGCGGGGTGGCTGGGTGGCATGGCCTTGCCCTTGGCCGCGGGGTGGCTGCGTGCCTTGGCCTTGGCCGCGGGCTGGCTGCGTGCCTTCCTCGAAATGCAGCACCTGCGCGCGACCAAGGCACGTCGCACAGTCTCGCGCACACACAACACACACTTGGGCCGCGCTCCCGGGGCAAGGATAGGGAGCTCGAGCGTGGCCCTGTGCCTTGGCCTTGGCCGCGGGGTGGCCGCGTGCCTTGGCCTTGGCCTTGGCCGCGGGCGATCATTTGGCCAAAATGTGAGCACACGGTCCTCGCCGTTGCTTCGTATTCTTGGACCAAAAACTGAGATCCACACCTACCTTCCACTTCTTTCTCCGGTTTTGCCTGAATCCGACGAGTTGGCCCACCCGTTTGGGCACCCGTTCTCTGGCGGCAAAATGGCCGTAAAACGAGTTTCGGAGCTCGGAATTGGATTCCGTTTTCTCCTGCCACCGACTCCCACCAAACGCGACCACGCCCGCCAAAAATCCCACGCCGCCCCCGAAACGCCATCCGTGTGCTATGGCTCACGGATTTTGGCCCTTTCGGGCGGAAAAATGGGCGCAGGGCCTCCCGCATTATTTTCGCCATTTCTTCGAGAGGTAAACAGTACTAGCACTGTGAGGAGGCCCCCGGCCCAGTTCTACCACAACCGGACCAATTCATGGGCACGTTTCGTCCGCTTTTCGCACCCCCGCACGTTCGGAAAATCAGACGTAAAACGAGGTTCGGACCTCAGAATCGACTTCCGTCTTCTCCGACATTCGACTGTCGCACGTATCTAATGCATCACCCCAAAATACGCCCTGCCCCGGAAACGCGAAAGTTGGCCAAGATCCGTGAGCTACAGTACACGGCCTTGGCCGCGGGGTGGCTGCGTGCCTAGGCCTTGGCCGCGGGGTGGCTGGTTGCGATGGCCTTGGCCTTGGCCGCGGGGTGGCTACGTGCCTAGGCTGGTTGCCATGGCCTTGGCCGTGGCCAGGCGAGCATTTTGCCAAAATATGAGCACACGGTCCTCGCCGTTACTTCGTATTCTTGGACCAAAAACTGAGATCCACACCTACCTTCCACTTCTTTCTCTGGTTTTTCCTGAATCGGACGAGTTGGCCCACCCGTTCTCTGGCGGTAAAATGGCTGTAAAACGAGTTTCGGAGCTCGGAATTGGATGCTGTTTTCTCCCGCCAATGACTCCCACCAAACCCGACCACGGCTGCCAAAAATCCCACACCGCCCCCCGAAACGCGAAATTTGGCCGCAATCCGTGTGCTATAGCCCATGGATTTTGGCGTTTTCGGGCGGAAAAATGGGCGCAGGGCCTCCCCCATATTTTCACCATTTCTTCGAGCGGAAAACAGTACTAGCACCATGAGGAGGCCCCCGGCCCAGTTCTACCACAACCGGACCAATTCGCGGGCACATTTCATCCCCTTTTCGCACCCCCGCACGTTCGGTAAATCGGCCGTAAAAAGAGGTTCGGACCTCGTAATCGACTCCAGTCTTCTCCGACGTTTGACTGCCGCACGTATCTAATGCATCGCCCCAAAATCCCGCACCGCCCCGGAAATGCGAAAGTTGGCCAAGATCCGAGAGCTACAGCACACGGCCTTGGCCACGGGCTGGCTGCGTGCCATGGCCTTGGCTTTGGCCGTGGGGTGGCTGTGTGCCTTGGCTTTGGCCGCGGGCTGGCTGCGTGCCTTGCTCGAAATGCAGCACATGCTCGCGACCAAGGCACGTCGCACACTCTCGCACACACACAACACACACTTGGACCGCACTCCCGGCGCAAGGACAGGGAGCTCGAGCGTGGCCCTGTACCTTGGCCTTGGCCGCGCGGTGGCCGTGTGCCTTGGCCTTGGCCTTGGCCGCGGGCGAGCATTTGGCCAAAATGTGAGGACACGGTCCTCGCCGTTGCTTCGCATTCTTGGACCAAAAACTGAGATCCACACCTACCTTCCACTTCTTTCTCCGGTTTTGCCTGAATCCGACGAGTTGGCACAGCCGTTTGGGAACCCGTTCTCTGGCGGTAAAATGGCCGTAAAACGAGTTTCGGGGCTCGGAATTGGATTCCGTTTTCTCCCACCACCGACTCCCACCAAACCCGACCATGCCAGCCAACAAAACTACACCACCGCCGAAACACGAAATTTGGCCGCAATCCGTGTGCTATAGATCACGGATTTTGGCCCTTTCGGGCGGAAAGATGGGCGCAGGGCCTCCCGCATTATTTTCGCCATTTCTTCGAGCGCAAAACAGTACTAGCACCGCGAGGAGGCCCCCGGCCCAGTTCTACCACAACCGGACCAATTCGCAGGCACGTTTCGTCCCCTTTTCGCACCCCCGCATGTTCGGTAAATCGGCCGTAAAACGAGGTTCGGACCTTCGAATCGACTCCCGTCTTCTCCGATGTTTGACTGCCGCACGTATCTAATTCATCACCCCAAAATCCTGCCCCACCCCGGAAACGCGAAAGTTGGCCAAGATTCGTGAGCTACAGCACACGGCCTTAGCCGCGGGGTGGCTGCGTGCCTAGGCCTTGGCTGCGGGGTGGCTGGGTGCCATGGCCTTGGCCTTGGCCACGGGGTGGCTGCGTGCCTAGGCCTTGGCCGCGGGGTGGCTGGGTGCCATGGCCTTGGCCTCGGCCGCGGGGTGGCTGGGTGCCATGGCCTTGGCCTCGGCCGCGGGGTGGCTGCGTGCCTAGGCCTTGGGCGCGGGGTGGCTGGGTGCCATGGCCTTGGCCTTGGCCGCGGGGTGGCTGCGTGCCTACGCCTTGGCCGCAGGGTGGCTGGGTGCCATGGCCTTGCCCTTGGCCGCGGGGTGGCTGCGTGCCTTGCTCAAAATGCAGCACATGCTCGCAACCAAGGCACGTCGCACACTCTCGCGCACACACAACAAACACTTGGGCAGCGCTCCCGGGGCAAGGATAGGGAGCTCGAGCGTGGCCCTGTGCCTTGGCCTTGGCCGTGTGGTGGCCGCGTGCCTTGGCCTTGGCATTGGCCGCGGGCGAGCATTTTCCAAAATGTGAGCACACGGTCCTCGCTGTTGCTTCGTATTCTTGGACCAAAAACTGAGATCCACACCTACCTTCCACTTCTTTCTCCGGTTTTGCCTGAATCGGATGAGTTGCCCCACCCGTTTGGGCACCCGTTCTCTGGCAGTAAAATGGCCGTAAAATGGCCGTAAAACGAGTTCTAGCACCGCGGGGAGGCCCCCGGCCCAGTTCTACCACAACCGGACCAATTCGCGGGCACGTTTCATCACCTTTCGCACCCCTGCTAGTTCGGTAAATCGGCCGTAAAATGAGGTTCGGACATCGGAGTCGACTCCCGTCTTCTCCGACGTTTGACTGTCGCACGTATCTAATGCATCACCCCAAAATCCCGCACCGCCCTGGAAACGCAAAAGTTGGCCAAGATCCGTGAGCTACAGCACACGGCCTTGGCCGCGGGGTGGCTGCGTGCCTACGCCTTGGCAGCGGCGTGGCTGGGTGCCATGACCTTTGCCTTGGCCACGGGGTGGCTGTGTGCCTTGGCCTTGGGCGCGGGGTGGCTGCGTGCCTAGGCCATGGACGCAGGGGTGGCTGCGTGCCTAGGCCATGGCCGCGGGGTGGCTGTGAGCCTAGGCCTTGGCCGCGGGGTGGCTGCGCGCCTAGGCCTTGGCCGCGGGGTGGCTGGGTGCCTAGGCCTTGGCCGCGGGGTGGCTGGGTGCCATGGCCTTGGCTTTGGCCGCGGGCTGGCTGCTTGCCTTGCTCGAAATGTAGCACATGCTCACAACCAAGGCACGTCGCACACTCTCGCACACACACAACACACACTTGGACCGCGCTCCCGGGGCAAGGATAGGGAGCTCGGGCGTGGCCCTGTGCCTTGGCCTTGGCCGCGGGGTGGCCGCATGCCTTGGCCGTGGCCGCGATCGAGCATTTGGCCAAAATGTGAGCACACGGTCCTCGCTGTTGCTTCGTATTCTTGGACCAAAAACTGAGATCCACACCTACCTTCCACTTCTTTGTCTGGTTTTGCCTTAATCCGACGAGTTGGCCCACCCGTTTTGGCACCCGTTCTCTGGCGGTAAAATGGCTGTAAAACGAGTTTGGGAGCTCGGAATTGGATTCCGTTTTCTACTGCCACCGACTCCCGCCAAACCCGACCACGCCCACCAAAAATCCCACGTCGCACCCGAAACGCGAAATTTGGCCGCAGTGCGTGTGCTATAGCTCACGGATTTTGGACTTTTCGCGCGGAAATATGGGCGTAGGGCCTCCCGCATTATTTTCGCCATTTCTTCGAGAGGAAAATATTACTAGCACCGTGAGGAGGCCCCCGGCCCAGTTCTACCACAACCGGACCAATTCGCGGGCACGTTTCGTCCCCTTTTCGCACCCCCGCACATTCGGTAAATCAGACGTAAAACGAGGTTCGGACCTCGTAATCGACTCCCGTCTTCTCCGACATTCGACTGTCGCACGTATCTAATGCATCACCGGAAAATCCCGCCCCGGCCCGGAAACGCGAAAGTTGGGCAAGATCCGTGAGCTACAGCACACAGCCTTTGCCAAGGGGTGGCTGGGTGCCATGGCCTTGGCCTTGGCCACGGGGTGGCTGCGTGCCTAGGCCTTGGCCGTGGGGTGGCTGGGTGCGATGGCCTTGGCCTTGGCCTCGGGGTGGCTGCGTGGCTAGGCCTTTGCCGTAGGGTGGCTGCGTGCCATGGCCTTGCCCTTGGCCGCGGGCTGGCTGTGTGCCTTGCTCGAAATCAAGCACATGCTCGCGACCAAGGCACGCCGCACACTCTCGCGCACACACAACACACACTTGGGCCACGCTCCCGGCGCAAGGATAGGGAGCTCGAGCGTGGCCCTGTGCCTTGCCCTTGGACGCAGGGTGGCCGCGTGCCTTGGCCTTGGCCTTGGCCGCGGGCGAGCATTTGGCCAAAATCTCAGGTCGCGGTCCTCGCGGTTGCTTCGTATTCTTGGACCAAAAACTGAGATCCGCACCTACCTTCCACTTCTTTCTCCGGTTTTGCCTGAATCGGACAAGTTGGCCCACCCGTTTGGGAACCCGTTCTCTGGCGGTAAAATGGTCGTAAAACGAGTTTCGGAGCTCGGAATTGGATTCTGTTTTCTCCCGCCACCGACTCCCACAAAACCCGACCACGCCAGCCAAAAATCCCACGCCGCCCTCGAAACACGAAATTTGGCCGCAATCCGTGTGCTATAGCTCACAGATTTTGGCCTTTTTGGGCGGAAAAATGGGCGCAGCGCCTCCCGCATTATTTTCGCCCGTTCTTCGAACGCAAAACAGTACTAGCACCGTGAGGAGGCCCCCGGCGCAGTTCTACCACAACCGGACCAATTCGCGGGCACATTTCGTCCCCTTTTCGCACCCCCGCACTTTCGGTAAATCAGCCGTAAAACGAGGTTTGGACCTCGGAATCGACTCCCGTCTTCTGCGATGTTCGACTGCAGCACATATCTAATGCAGCACCCCAAAATCCTGCACTGCCCCGGAAACGAGAAAGTTGGCCAAGATCCGTGAGCTACAGCACACGGCCTTCGCCGCGGGGTGGCTGCGTGCCTAGGCCTTGGCAGCGGCGTGCCTGGGTGACATGGCCTTGGCCTTGGCTACGGGGTGGCTGCGTGCCTTGGCCTTGGCCACGGGGTGGCTGCGTCCCTTGGCCTTGGCTGCGGGGTGGCTGGGTGCCATGGCCTTGGCTTTGGCCGCGGGGAGGCTGCGTGCCTAGGCCTTGGCCGAAGGGTGGCTGGGTGCCATGGCCTTGGCCTTGGCCGCGGGTTGGCTGCGTGCCATGGCCTTGGCCGCGGGCTGGCTGCGTGCCTTGCTCGAAATGCAGCACATGCCCGCGACCAAGGCACGTCCCACACTCTTGCACACACACAACACACACCTGGGCCGCGCTCCCGGGGCAAGGATAGGGAGCTCGAGCGTGGGCCTCTTCCTTGGCCTTGGCCGCGGGGTGGCCGCGTGACTTGGCCGCGGGCGAGCATTTGTCCTAAATGTGAGCACACGGTCCTCGCCGTTGCTTCGTATTCTTGGACCAAAAACTGAGATCCACACCTACGTTCCTCTTCTTTCTCCGGTTTTGCCTGAATCCGATGAGTTGGCCCACCCGTTTGGGCACCCGTTCTCTGGAGGTAAAATCGCCGTAAAACGAGTACCGGAGCTCGGAATTGGATTCCGTTTTCTCCCGGCACCGACTCCCACCAAAACCTACCACACCCGCCACAAATCCCACTCCGCGCCCGAAACGCGAAATCTGGGCTCAATCCGTGTGCTATAGCTCACGGATTTTGGCCTTTTCGGGCGGAAAAATGGGCGCAGGGCCTCCCGCATTATTTTCGCCATTTCTTTGTGAGGAAAACAGTACTAGCACCGTGAGGAGGCCCCCGGCACAGTTCTACCATAACCGGACCAATTCACCGGAACGTTTCGTTCCCTTTTCGCACCCCCGTACGTTCAGTAAATCAGCCGTAAACCGAGGTTCGGACGTCGGAATCGACTCCAGTCTTCTCCGACGTTCGACTGTCGCACATATCTAATGCATCACACCAAAATCCCGCACCGCCCCGGAAACGCGAAAGTTGGCCGAGATCCGTGAGCTACAGCACACGGCCTTGGCCGCGGGGTGGCTGCGTGCCTAGGCCTTGGCCGCGGGGTGGCTGGGTGCCATGGCCTTGCCCTTGGCCTCGGCCGCGGGGTGGCTGGGTGCCATGGCCTTGGCCTTGGCCGCGTGGTGGCTGCGTGCCTTGCTCGAAATGCAGCACATGCTCGCGACCAGGGCACGTCGCACACTCTCGCGCACACACAATACACACTTGGGCCGCGCTCCCGGGGCAAGGATAGGGAGCTCGAGCGTGGCCCTGTGCCTTGCCCATGGCCGCGGGGTGGCCGCGTGCCTTGGCCGTGGGCGAGCATTTGGCCAAAATGTGAGCACACGGTCCTCGCCGTTGCTTCGTATTCTTGGACCAAAAGCTGAGATCCACACCTACCTTCCACTTCTTTCTCCGGTTTTGCCTGAATCCGATGAGTTGGCCCACCCGTTTGGGAACCCGTTCTCTGGCGGTAAAATGGCTGTTAAACGCGTTTCGGAGCTCGGAATTGGATTCCGTTTTCTCCCGCCACCGACTCCCACCAAACCCGACCACGCCAGCCAAAAATCCCACGCCGCCCCCGAAACACGAAATTTGGCGGCAATCCGTGTGCTATAGCTCACGGATTTTGGCCTTTTCGGGCTAAAAAATGGGCGTGGGGCCTCCCGCATTATTTTCGCCATTTCTTCGAGCGTAAAACCGTACTAGCACCGTGAGGAGGCCCCCGGCCCAGTTCTACAACAACCGGACCAATTCACGGGCACGTTTCGTCCCCTTTTCGCACTACCGCACGTTCGGTAAATCGGCCGTAAAACGAGGTTCGGACCTCGGAATCGACTCCCGTCTTTTCCGACCTTCGACTGTCGCACGTATCTAATGCATCACCCCAAAATCCCGCACCGGCCCAAAAACGCGAAAGTTGGCCAAGATCCGTGAGCTACAGCACACGGCCTTGGCCGCGGAGTGGCTGCGTGCCTAGGCCTTGGCAGCGGCGTGGCTGGCTGCCATGTCCTTGGCCTCGGCCACGGGGTGGCTGCGAGCCTTGGCCTTGGCCGCGGGGTGGCTGGGTGCCATGGCCTTGGCCTCGGCCGCAAGGTGGCTGCGTGCCTAGGCCTTGGCCGCGGGGTGGCTGGGTGCCATAGCCATGGCCTTGGCCTTGGCCGGGGGGTGGCTGCGTGCCTTGGCCTTGTCCGCGGGCTGGCTGTGTGCCTTGCTCGAAATGCAGCACATGCTCGCGACCAAGGCACGTCGCACACTCTTGCGCACACACAATGCACACTTGGGCCGCGCTCCCGGGGCAAGGATAGGGAGCTCGAGCGTGGCCCTGCGCCTTGGACTTGGCCGCGGGGTGGCCGCATGCCTTGGCCTTGGCCTTGGCCGTGGGCGAGCATTTTGCCAAAATGTGAGCACACGGTCCTCGCCGTTGCTTCGTATTCTTGGACCAAAAACTGAGATCCACACCTACCTTCCACTTCTTTCTCCGGTTTTGCCTGAATCGGACGAGTGGGCCCACCCGTTTGGGCGCGTTTCGGCACGTTTGGGCACGTTTCGTCCCCTTTTTGCACCCCCGCACGTTCGGTAAATCGGCCGTAAAACGAGGTTCGGACCTCGGAATCGACTCCCATCTTCTCCGACGTTCGACTGTCGCACGTATCTAATGCATCACCCCAAAATCCCGCACCGCCCCGGAAACGCGAAAGTTGGCCAAGATCCGTGAGCTACAGCACACGGCCTTGGCCACGGGGTGGCTACGTGCCTAGGCCTTGGCCGCGGGGTGGACGCGTGCCTTGGCCTTGGCCTTGGCCGTGGGCGAGCATTTTTCCAAAATGTGAGCACACGGTCCTCGCCGTTGCTTTGTATTTTTGGACCAAAAACTGAGATCCACACCTACCTTCCACTTCTTTCTCCGATTTTGCCTGAATCCGACGAGTTGGCCCACCCGTTTGGGCAACCGTTCTCTGGCGGTAAAATGGCCGTAAAACAAGTTTCGGAACTCGGAATTGGATTCCGTTTTCTACCGCCACCGTCTCCCACCAAACCCGACGACGCCAGCCCAAAATCCCACTCCTCCCCCGAAACGCGAAATTTGGCCACAATCCGTGTGCTATAGCTCACGGATTTTGGCCTTTTCTGGGGGAAAAATGGGCGCAGAGCCTCCCGCATTATTTTTGCCATTTTTTCGAGCGGAAACCAGTACTTACGCCGTGACGAGGCCCCTGGCCCAGTTCTACCACAATCGGACCAATTCGAGGGCACGTTTCGTCCCCTTTTCGCACCCCCGCACCCTCGGTAAATCGGCCGTAAAACGAGGTTCGGACCTCGAAATCGACTCCCCTCTTTTCCGACGTTCGACTGTCGCACGTATCTCATACATCACCCCAAAATCCCGCACCGCCCCGGAAACGCGAAAGTTGGCCAAGATCAGTGAGCGACAGCACACGGCCTTGGCCTTGGCCGCGGGCTGGCTACGTGCCTGGGACTTGGCCGCGGGGTGGCTGGGTGCCATGGCCTTGGCCTTGGCCACCGGGTGGCTGTGTGCCAAGGCCTTGGCCGCGGGGTGGCTGCGTGCCATAGCCTTGGCCTTGGCCTCGGGGTGGCTGCGTGCCAAGGCCTTGGCCGCGGGATGGCTGCATGCCTAGGCCTTGGGCGCTGGCTGGCTGGGTTCCATGTCCTTGGCCGCAGGGTGGACGCGTGCCTAGGCCTTGGCCACGGGGTGGCTGCGTGCCTGGGCCTTGGCGTTGACCGCGGGGTGGCTCCATGGCTTGGCCTTGGCCGTGGGCGAGCATTTGACCAAAAACTGAGATCCACACCTACCTTCCACTTCTTTCTCCGGTTTTGCCTGAATCGGACGAGTGGGCCCACCCGTTTGGGCACCCGTTCGCTGGCGGTAAGATGGCCGTAAAACGAGTTTTGGAGCTCGGAATTGATTCCGCTTTCTCCGCCACCGACTCCCACCAAACCCGACGACGCCAGCCCAAAATCGCGCGCCGCACCAAACGCGAATTTGCCCACAATCCGTGTGCTATAGCTCACGGATTTTGGCCTTTTACAGGGGAAAAAATGGCGCATGGCCTCCCGCATTATTTTCGCCATTTCTTCGTGCGGAAAACAGTACTCGCACCGTGAGGAGGCCCCCGGCCCAGTTCGGCCACAATCGGACCAATTCGCGGGCACGTTTCGTCCTCTTTTCGCACCCCCGCACCCTTGGTAATTCGGCCGTAAAACGAGGTTCAGACCTCGAAATCGACTCCCCTCTTTTCCTACGCTCGACTGTCGCACGTATCTAATGCATCACCCCAAAATCCCACTCCTCCCCCGAAACGCGAAATTTGGCCACAATCCGTGTGCTATAGCTCACGGATTTTGGCCTTTTCTGGGGGAAAAATGGGCGCAGAGCCTCCCGCATTATTTTTGCCATTTTTTCGAGCGGAAACCAGTACTTACGCCGTGACGAGGCCCCTGGCCCAGTTCTACCACAATCGGACCAATTCGAGGGCACGTTTCGTCCCCTTTTCGCACCCCCGCACCCTCGGTAAATCGGCCGTAAAACGAGGTTCGGACCTCGAAATCGACTCCCCTCTTTTCCGACGTTCGACTGTCGCACGTATCTCATACATCACCCCAAAATCCCGCACCGCCCCGGAAACGCGAAAGTTGGCCAAGATCAGTGAGCGGCAGCACACGGCCTTGGCCTTGGCCGCGGGCTGGCTACGTGCCTGGGACTTGGCCGCGGGGTGGCTGGGTGCCATGGCCTTGGCCTTGGCCACCGGGTGGCTGTGTGCCAAGGCCTTGGCCGCGGGGTGGCTGCGTGCCATAGCCTTGGCCTTGGCCTCGGGGTGGCTGCGTGCCAAGGCCTTGGCCGCGGGATGGCTGCATGCCTAGGCCTTGGGCGCTGGCTGGCTGGGTTCCATGTCCTTGGCCGCAGGGTGGACGCGTGCCTAGGCCTTGGCCACGGGGTGGCTGCGTGCCTGGGCCTTGGCGTTGACCGCGGGGTGGCTCCATGGCTTGGCCTTGGCCGTGGGCGAGCATTTGACCAAAAACTGAGATCCACACCTACCTTCCACTTCTTTCTCCGGTTTTGCCTGAATCGGACGAGTGGGCCCACCCGTTTGGGCACCCGTTCGCTGGCGGTAAGATGGCCGTAAAACGAGTTTTGGAGCTCGGAATTGGATTCCGCTTTCTCCCGCCACCGACTCCCACCAAACCCGACGACGCCAGCCCAAAATCGTACGCCGCACCCGAAACGCGAAATTTGCCCACAATCCGTGTGCTATAGCTCACGGATTTTGGCCTTTTCCCGGGGAAAAATGGGCGCAGGGCCTCCCGCATTATTTTCGCCATTTCTTCGTGCGGAAAACAGTACTCGCACCGTGAGGAGGCCCCCGGCCCAGTTCGGCCACAATCGGACCAATTCGCGGGCACGTTTCGTCCTCTTTTCGCACCCCCGCACCCTTGGTAATTCGGCCGTAAAACGAGGTTCAGACCTCGAAATCGACTCCCCTCTTTTCCTACGCTCGACTGTCGCACGTATCTAATGCATCACCCCAAAATCCCGCACCGCCCCGGAAACGCGAAAGTTGGCCAAGATCCGTGAGCTACAGCACACGGCCTTGGCGTTGGTCACGGGGTGGATGCATGCCATGGCGTTGGCCTTGGCCGCGGGGTGGCTGCATGCCAAGGCCTTGGCCGCGGGCTGGCTGTGTGCCTAGGCCTTGGCCGCGGGCTGGCTGGGTGCCATGGCCTTGGCCGCGGGCTGGCTCCGTGCCTTGCTCGAAATGCAGCACATGGTCGCGACCAAGGAAGGTCGCACACTCTCATGCACACACAGCACACACTCGGGCCGCGCTCCCGAGGCAAGGATAGGGAGCTCGAGCGTGGCCCTGTGCCTTGGCGATGGCCACGGGGTGGCTGTGTGGCTTGGCCTTGGCCGCGGGCGAGCATTTGGCCAAAATGTGAGCACACAGTCCTCGCCGTTTCTTCGTATTATTGGACCAAAAACTGAGATCCACACCTACCTTCCATTTCTTTCTCCGATTTTGCCTGAATCGGACAAGTTGGCCCACCCGTTTGGGCACCCGTTCGCTGCCGGTAAGATGGCCGTAAAACGAGTTTCGGAGCTCGGAATTGGATTCCGTTTTCTCCCGCCACCGACTCCCGCCAAACCCGACGACACCAGTCCAAAATCCCATGCCGGCCCCGAAACGCGAAATTTACCCACAATCCGTGTGCTATAGCTCACGGATTTTGGCCTTTTCTGGCGGAAAAATGGGTGCAGGGCCTCCCGCATTATTTTTGCCATTTCTTCGAGCGGAAAGCAGTACTTGCGCCGTGAGGAGGCCCCCGGCCCAGTTCTACCACAATCGGACCAATTCGAGGGCACGTTTCATCCCCTTTTCGCACCCCCGCACCCTCGGTAAATCGGCCGTAAAACGAGGTTCGGACCTCGAAATCGACTCCCCTCTTTTCCGACGTTCGACAGTCGCACGTATCTAATGCATCACCCCAAAATCCCGCACCGCCCCGGAAACGCGAAAGTTGGCCAAGATCCGTGAGCGACAGCACACGGCCTTGGCCTTGGCCGCGGGGTGGCTGCGGGCCATGGCCTTGGCCGCGGGGTGGACGCGTGCCTTGGCCTTGGCCACGGGGTGGCTGCGTGCCTCGGCCTTGGCCTTGGCCGCGGGCTGGCTCCGTGCCTTGCTTGAAATGCAGCACATGCTCGCGACCAAGGCAGGTCGCACACTCTCACGCACACACAACACACACTCGGGCCGCGCTCCCGAGGCAAGGATAGGGAGCTCGAGCGTGGCCCTCTGCCTTGGCGTTGGCCGCGGGGTGGCTGCGTGGCTTGGCCTTAGCCGCGGGCGAGCATTTGGCCAAAATGTGAGCACACAGTCCTCGCCGTTTCTTCGTATTATTGGACCAAAAACTGAGATCCACACCTACCTTCCACTTCTTTCTCCGGTTTTGCCTGAATCGGACGAGTTGGCCCACCCGTTTGGGCACCCGTTCGCTGCCGGTAAGATGGCCGTAAAACGAGTTTCGGAGCTCGGAATTGGATTCCGTTTTCTCCCGCCACCGACTCCCGCCAAACCCGACGACACCAGTCCAAAATCCCATGCCGGCCCCGAAACGCGAAATTTACCCACAATCCGTGTGCTATAGCTCACGGATTTTGGCCTTTTCTGGCGGAAAAATGGGTGCAGGGCCTCCCGCATTATTTTTGCCATTTCTTCGAGCGGAAAGCAGTACTTGCGCCGTGAGGAGCCCCCCCGGCCCAGTTCTACCACAATCGGACCAATTCGAGGGCACGTTTCGTCCCCTTTTCGCACCCCCGCACCCTCGGTAAATCGGCCGTAAAACGAGGTTCGGACCTCGAAATCGACTCCCCTCTTTTCCGACGTTCGACAGTCGCACGTATCTAATGCATCACCCCAAAATCCCGCACCGCCCCAGAAACGCGAAAGTTGGCCAAGATCCGTGAGCGACAGCACACGGCCTTGGCCTTGGCCGCAGGGTGGCTGCGGGCCATGGCCTTGGCCGCAGGGTTGACGCGTGCCTTGGCCTTGGCCACGGGGTGGCTGCATGCCTCGGCCTTGGCCTTGGCCGCGGGCTGGCTCCGTGCCTTGCTTGAAATGCAGCACATGCTCGCGACCAAGGCAGGTCGCACACTCTCACGCACACACAGCACACACTCGGGCCGCGCTCCCGAGGCAAGGATAGGGAGCTCGAGCGTGGCCCTGTGCCTTGGCGATGGCCACGGGGTGGCTGTGTGGCTTGGCCTTGGCCGCGGGCGAGCATTTGGCCAAAATGTGAGCACACGGTCCTCGCCGTTTCTTCGTATTCTTGGACCAAAAAATGAGATCCACACCTACGTTCCACTTCTTTCTCCGGTTTTGCCTGAATCGGACGAGTTGGCCGACCCGTTTTGGCACCCGTTCGCTGCCGGTAAGATGGCCGCAAACCGAGTTTCGGAGCTCGGAATTGGATTCCGTTTTCTCCCGCCACCGACTCCCACCAAACCCGACCACCCCAGCCCAAAATCCCACGCCGCCCCCGAAACGCGAAATTTGCCCACAATCCATGTGCTATAGCTCACGGATTTTGGCCTTTTCGCTCGTCGGAAACTCTCGCGCACACACAACAGAAACTTGGGCCGCGCTTCCGGGGCAAGGATATGGAGCTCGCGCGTGGCCCTTTGCCTTGGCCTTGGCCACGGGATGGCTGCGTGTATTGGCCGCCGGTGAGCATTTGGCCAAAATTTGAGCACACAGTCCTCGCCGTTGCTTCGTATTCTTCGACCAAAAACTGAGATCCACACCTACCTTCCACTTCTTTCACCGGTTTTGCCTGAATTGGACGAGTTGACCCACTCGTTCTCTGGCGGTAAAATGGCCGTAAAACGAGTTTCGGAGCTCGGAATTGGATTCCGATTTCTCCCGCCACCGACTCCCACCAAACCCGACCACACCCGCCAAAAATCCCATGCCACCACCGAAACGCAAAATTTGGCCGCAATCCGTCTATAATAGCTCACGGGTTTTGGCCTTTTCGGGCGGAAAAATGGGCGCAGAGCCTCCCGAATTATTTTCGCCATTTATTCGATCGTAAAATAGTACTAGCACCGTGAGGAGGCCCCCGGCCCAGTTCTACCACATCCGGACCAATTCACGGGCACATTTCGTCCCCTTTTCGTACCCCCGCATGTTCGGTAAATCGGCCGTAAAATGAGGTTCGGACCTCGGAATCGACTCCCGTCTTCTCCGACGTTCGACTGTCGCACGTATCTAATGCATCACCCCAAAATCCCGCACCGCCCCAGAAACGCGAAATTTGGCCAAGATCCGTGAGCTACAGCAGACGGCCTTGGCCGCGGGGTGGCTGCGTGCCTAGGCCATGGCACCGGCGTGGCTGGGTGCCATGGCCTTGGCCTTGCCCACGGGGTGGTTGCGTGCCTTGGCCTTGGCCACGGGGTGGCTCCGTGCCTTCGCCTTGGCCGCGGGGTGGCCGGGTGCCATGGCCTTGGCCTTGGCCGCGGGGTGGCTGGGTGCCATGGCCTTGGCCTTGGCCGCGGGCTGGCTGCGTGCCTTTCTCGAAATGCAGCACATGCTCGTGACCAAGACACGTCGTACACTCTCGTGCACACACAAAACAAACTTGGGCCGCGCTTCCGGGGCAAGGATAGGGAGCTCGAGCGTGGCCCTGTGCCTTGGCCTTGGCCGCGGGGTGGCCGCGTGCCTTGGCCTTGGCCTTGGCCGCGGGCGAGCATTTGGCCAAAATGTGAGCAGACGGTCCTCGCCGTTGCTTCGTATTCTTCAACCAAAAACTGAGATCCACACATACCTTCCACTTCTTTCTCCGGTTTTGCCTGAATCGGACGAGTTGGCCCGCCCGTTTGGGCACCCGTTCTCTGGCGGTAAAATGGCCGTAAAACGAGTTTCGGAGCTCGGAATTGGATTCCGTTTGCTCCCGCCACCGACTCCCACCAAACTCGACAACGCCAGCCAAAAATCCCACGCCGCCCCCGAAACTCGAAATTTGGCCGCAATCCGTCTGCTATTGGTCCAAGAATACGAAGAACCGGCGAGGACCGTGTGCTCACATTTTGGCCAAATGCTCGCCCGCACCCAAAGCCAAGCCACACAGCCACCCAGCGGCCAACGCCAATCACAGGGCCACGCTCGAGCTGCCTATCCTTGCCTCGGGAGCGCGGCCGGAGTGTGTGTTGTGTGTGCGTGAGAGTTTGCGACCTGCCTTGGTCGCGAGCATGTGCTGCATTTCGAGCAAGGCACGGAGCCAGCCTGCGGCCAAGGCCAAGGCCGAGGCACACAGCCACCCCGTGGCCAAGGCCAAGGCACGTGTCCACCCCGCGGCCAAGGCCATGGCACCCAGCCAGCCCGCGGCCAAGGCCATGGCACGCAGCCACCCCGCGGCCAAGGCCAAGGCCGTGTGCTGTAGCTCACGGATCTTGGCCAACTTTCGCGTTTCCGGGGCGGTACGGGATTTGTGGGTGATGCATTAGATACGTGCGACAGTCGAGCATTGGAAAAGAGGGGAGTCAATTTCGAGGTCCGAACCTCGTTTTACGGCCGATTTACCGAGGGTGCGGGGGTGCGAAAGGAGGACGAAACGTGCCCTCGAATTGGTCCGATTGTGGTAGAACTGGGCCGTGGGCCTCCTCACGGCTCAAGCACTGGTTTCCGCTCGAGGAAATGGAAAAAATAATGCGGGAGGCCCTGCGCCCATTTTTCCGCCAGAAAAGGCAAAAATCCGTGAGCTATAGCACACGGATTGTGGCCAAATTTCGCGTTTCGGGGGACGGCGTGGGATTTTGGGCTGGCATCATCGGGTTTGGTGGGAGTCGGTGGTGGGAGAAAACGGAATCCAATTCCGAGCACCGAAACTCGTTTTACGGCCATCTTACCGGCAGCGAACGGGTGCCCAAACGGGTGGGCCAACTCGTCCGATTCAGGCAAAACCGGAGAAAGAAGTGGAAGGTAGGTGTGGATCTCAGTTTTTGGTCCAAGAATTCGAAGAAACGGCGAGGACCGTGTGCTCACATTTTGGCCAAATGCTCGCCCGCGGCCAAGGCCAAGCCACGCAGCCACCCCGCGGCCAACGCCAAGGCACAGGGCCACGCTCGAGCTCCCTATCCTTGCCTCGGGAGCGCGGCCGGAGTGTGTGTTGTGTGCGCGTGAGAGTGTGCGACCTGCCTTGGTCGCGAGCATTTGCTGCATTTCGAGCAAGGGACGGAGCCAGCCCGCGGCCAAGGCCAAGGCCGAGGCACGCAGCCACCCCGTGGCCAAGGCCAAGGCACGCGTCCACCGCGCGGCCAAGGCCATGGCACCCAGCCAGCCCGCGGCCAAGGCCTTGGCACACAGCCACCCGGTGGCCAAGGCCAAGGCCATGGCACGCAGGCACCGCCAGGCCAAGGCCAAGGCCATGGCCCGCAGCCACCCCGCGGCCAAGGCCAAGCCGTGTGCTGTTGCTCACGGATCTTGGCCAACTTTCGCATTTCCGGGACGGTGCCCGATTTTGGGGTGATGCATTAGATACGTACGACATTCAAACGTCGGAAAAGAGGGGAGTCGATTTCGAGGTTCGAACCTCGTTTTAAGGCCGATTTACCGAGGGTGCGGAGGTGCGAAAAGGGGATGAAACGTGCCCTCGAATTCGTCCGATTGTGGTGGAACTGGGCTGGGGGCCTCCTCACGGTGCAAGTTCTGCTTTCCGCTCGAAGAAATGGCAAAAATAATGTGGGAGGCCCTGCGCCCATTTTTCCGCCAGAAAAGGCCAAAATCCGTGAGCTATAGCGCACGGATTGTGGCCAAATTTGGCGTTTCGGAGGCGGTGTGGGATTTTGGGCTGGCGTCGTCGGGTTTTGTGGGAGTCGGTGGCGCGAGAAAACGGAATCCAATTCCGAGCTCCGAAACTCGTTTAACGGCCATCTTACCGGCAGCGAACGGGTGGCCAAACGGGTGGGCCAACTTGTCCGATTCAGGCAAAACCGGAGAAAGAAGTGGAAGGTAGGTGTGGATCTCAGTTTTTGGTCCAAGAATACGAGGAAACGGCGAGGACCGTGTGCTCACATTTTGGCCAAATGCTCGCCAACGGCCAAGGCCAAGCCACGCAGCCACCCCGCGGCCAACGCCAAGGCACAGGGCCACGCTCAAGCTCCCTATCCTTGCCTCGGGAGCGCGCCCGAGTGTGTGTTGTGTGTGTGTGAGAGTGTGCGACCTGCCTTGGTCGCGAGCATGTGCTGCATTTCGAGCAAGGCACGGAGCTAGCCCGCGGTCAAGGCCTAGGCACGCAGCCAGCCCGCGGCCAAGGCCTTGGCACCCAGTCAACCCGCGGCCAAGGCCGAGGCACGCGGCCACCCCGTGGCCAAGGCCTAGGCACGCGTCCACCCCGCGGCCAAGGCCATGGCACCCAGCCAGCCCGCGGCCAAGGCCTAGGCACGCAGCCAGCCCGCGGCCAAGGCCAAGGCCGTGTGCTGTAGCTCATGGATCTTGGCCAACTTTCGCGTTTCCGTGGCGGTGCGGGATTTTGGGGTGATGCATTAGATACGTGCGACAGTCGAACGTCGGAAAAGAGGGGAGTCGATTTCGAGGTCCGAACCTCGTTTTACGGCCGATTTACCGAGGGTGCGGGGGCGCGAAAAGGGGACGAAAGCTGCCCGTGAATTGGTCCAATTGTGGTAGAACTGGGCCGGGGGCGTCGTCACGGCGCAAGTACTGCTTTCCGCTCGAAGAAATGGCAAAAATAATGCGGGAGGCCCTGCGCCCATTTTTCCGCCAGAAAAGGCCAAAATCCGTGAGCTATAGCACACGGATTGTGGCCAAATTTTGCGTTTCGGGGGCGGCGTGGGATTTTGGGCTGGCGTCGTCGGGTTTGGTGGGAGTCAGTGGCGGGAGAAAACGGAATCCAATTACGAGCTCCGAAACTCATTTTACGGCCATCTTACCGGCAGTGAACAGGTGCCCAAACGGGTGGGCCAACTCATCCGATTCAGGCAAAACCGGAGAAAGAAGTGGAAGGTAGGTGTGGATCTTAGTTTTTGGTCCAAGAATACGAACAAACGGCGAGGACCGTGTGCTCACATTTTAGCCAAATGCTGGCCCGCGGCCAAGGCCAAGCCACGCAGCCACCCCGCGGCCAACGCCAAGGCACAGGGCCACGCTCGAGCTCCCTATCCTTGCCTCGGGAGCGCGGCCCGAGTGTGTGTTGTGTGTGCGTGAGAGTGTTTGACCTGCCTTGGTCGCGAGGATGTGCTGCATTTTGAGCAAGGCACGGAGCCAGCCCGCAGCCAAGGCCAAGGCCGAGGCACGCAGCCACCCCATGGCCAAGGCCAAGGCACGCGTCCACCCCGCGGCCAAGGCCATGGCACCCAGCCAGCCCGCGGCCAAGGCCTAGGCACGCAGCCAGCCCGTGGCCAAGGAATTTGCGCGCAGCCACCCCGAGGCCGCGGCCAAGGCCATGGCACGCAGCCACCCCACGGCCAAGGCCAAGGCCATGGCACGCAGCCACCCCGCGGCCAAGCCGAAGGCCGTGTGCTGTAGCTCACGGATCTTGGCCAACTTTTGCGTTTCCGGGGGGTGCGGGATTTTGGGGTGATGCATTAGATACGTGCGACGGTCGAGCGTTGGAAAAGAGGGGAGTTGATTTCGAGGTCCGAACCTCGTTTTACGGCCGATTTACCGAGGGTGCTGGGGTGCGAAAAGGGGACGAAACGTGCCCGCGAATTGGTCCGATTGTGGTAGAACTGGGCCGGGGGCCTCCTCACGGCGCAGGTATGGCTTTCCGCTCGGAGAAATAGCAAAAATAATGCGGGAGGCCCTGCGCCCATTTTTCCGCCAAAAAAGGCCAAAATCCGTGAGCTATAGCACACGGATTGTGGCCAAATTTCGCGTTTCGGGGGCGGCGTGGGATTTTTGCCTGGCGTGGTCGGGTTTGGTGGGAGTCGCTGGCGGGAGTAAACGGAATCGAATTCCGAGCTCCGAAACTCGTTTTACGGCCATCTTACCGGCAGCGAACGGGTGCCCAGACGGGTGGGCCAACTCGTCCGATTCAGGCAAAACCGGAGAAAGAAGTGGAAGGTAGGTGTGGATCTCAGTTTTTGGTCCAAGAATACGAAGAAACGGCGAGGACCGTGTGCTCACATTTTGGCCAAATGCTCGCCCGCAGCCAAGGCCAAGCCATGCAGCCACCCCGCGACCAACGCCAAGGCACAGGGCCACGCTCGAGCTCCCTATCCTTGCCTCGGGAGCGCGGCCGGAGTGTGTGTTGTGTTCGCGTGAGAGTGTGCGACCTGCCTTCGTCGCGAGCATGTGCTGCATTTCGAGCAAGGCACGGAGCCAGCCCGCGGCCAAGGTCTAGGCACGCAGTCAGCCCGCGGCCAATGCCTAGGCACGCAGCCGGCCCGCGGTGAAGGCCTTGGCATGCAGCCACCCCGAGGCCAAGGCCAAGGCAATGGCACGCAGCCACCCCGCGGCCAAGGCCAAGGCCGTGTGCTGTAGCTCACGGATCTTGGCCAACTTTCGCATTTCCGGGGCGGTGCGGGATTTTGGGGTGATGCATTAGATAAGTGCGACAGTCGAGCGTTGGAAAAGAGGGGAGTCGATTTCGAGGTCCGAACCTCGCTTTACGGCCGATTTACCGAGGGTGTGGGGGTGCGAAAAGGGGACGAAACGTGCCCTCGAATTGGTCCGATTGTGGTAGAACTGGGCTGGGGGCCTCCTCACGGCGCAAGCACCGGTTTCCGCTCGAAGAAATGGCAAAAATAATGCGGGAGGCCCTGCGCCCATTTTTCCGCCAGAAAAGGCCAAAATCCGTGAGCTATAGCACACGGATTGTGGCCAAATTTCGCGTTTCGGGGCGGCGTGGGATTTTGGGCCGGCGTCGTTGGGTTTGGTGGGAGTCGGTGGCGGGAGAAAACGGAATCCAATTCCGAGCTCCAAAACTCGTTTTACGGCCATCTTACCGGCAGCGAACGGGTGCCCAAACGGGTGGGCCATCTTACCGGCAGCGAACGGGTGCCCAAACGGGTGGGCCCACTCATCCGATTCAGGCAAAACCGGAGAAAGATGTGGAAGGTAGGTGTGGATCTCATTTTTGGTCCAAGAATACGAAGAAACGGCGAGGACCGTGTGCTCACATTTTGGCCAAATGCTCGCCAGCGGCCAAGGCCAAGCCATGCAGCCACCCCGCGGCCAACGCCAAGGCACAGGGCCACGTTCGAGCTCCCTATCCTTGCCTCGGGAGCGCGGCCGGAGTGTGTGTTCTGTGTGCGTGAGAGTGTGCGACCTACCTTGGTCGCGAGCATATGCTGCATTTCGAGAAAGGCACGTAGCCAGCCCGCGGCCAAGGCCAAGGACGAGGCACGCAGCCACCCCGTGGCCAAGGCCTAGGCACGCGTCCACCCCGCGGCCAAGGCCATTGCACGCAGCCAGCCCGCGGCCAAGGCCTAGGCACGCAGCCACCCCGTGGCCAAGGCCTTGGCACACAGCCACCCGGTGGCCAAGGCCAAGGCCATGGCACCCAGCCACCTCGCAGCCAAGGCCTAGGCACGCATCCACCCCGCGGCCAAGGCCAAGGCCGTGTGCTGTCGCTCACGGATCTTGGCCAACTTTTGCGTTTCCGAGGCGGTGCGGGATTTTGGGGTGATGCATTAGATACGTGCGACAGTCGAACGTCAGAAAACAGGGGAGTCGATTTCGAGGTCCGAACCTCGTTTTACGGCCTATTTACCGAGGGTGCGGGGTTGCGAAAAGGGGACGAAACGTGCCCTCGAATTGGTCTGATTGTGGTAGAAATGGGCGCTGGGCCTCCCGCATTATTTTTGCAATTTCTTTGAGCGGAAAGCAGTACTTGCACTGTGAGGAGGCCCCCGGCCCAGTTCTACCACAATCGGACCAATTCGAGGGCACGTTTCATCCCCTTTTCGCACCCCCGCAACCTCGGTAAATCGGCCGTAAAACGAGGTTCGGACCTCGAAATCGACTCGCCTCTTTTCCAACGCTCGACTGTCGCACGTATCTAATGCATCACCCCAAAATCTCGCACCTCCCCGGAAACACGAAAGTTGGCCAAGATCCGTGAGCTACAGCACACGGCCTTGGCCTTGGCCGCGGGGTGGCTGCGTGCCATGGCCTTGGCCTCGGGGTGGCTGCGTGCCTAGGCCTTGGCCGCGGGCTGGCAGGGTGCCATGGCCTTGGCCGCGGGGTGGACGCGTGCCTTGGCCTTGGCCACGGGGTGGCTGCGTGCCTCGGCCTTGGCCTTGGCCTCGGGCTGGCTCCGTGCCTTGCTCGAAATGCAGCACATGCTCGCGACCAAGGGAGGTCGCACACTCTCACGCACACACAACACACACTCGGGCCGCGCTCCCGAGGCAAGGATAGGGAGCTCGAGCGTGGCCCTGTGCCTTGGTGTTGGCCGCGGGGTGGCTGCGTGGCTTGGCCTTGGCCGCGGGCGAGCATTTGGCCAAAATGTGAGCACACGGTCCTCGCCGTTTCTTCGTATTCTTGGACCAAAAACTGAGATCCACACCTACCTTCCACTTCTTTCTCCGGTTTTGCCTGAATCGGACGAGTTGGCCCAACCGTTTGGGCACCCGTTCGCTGCCAGTAAGATGGCTGTAAAACGAGTTTCGGTGCTCGGAATTGGATTCCGTTTTCTCCCACCACCGTCGCCCACCAAACCCGACGACGCCAGCCCAAAATCCCACGCCGCCCCCGAAACGCAAAATTTGGCCACAATCCGTGTGCTATAGCTCACGGATTTTGGCCTTTTCTGGCGGAAAAATGGGCGCAGGGCCTCCCACATTATTTTTGCCATTTCTTCGAGCGGAAAGCAGTACTTGCGCCGTGAGGAGGCCCCCGGCCCAATTCTACCAGAATCGGACCAATTCGAGGGCACGTTTCGTCCCCTTTTCGCACACCCGCACCCTCGGTCAATCGGCCATAAAACGAGGTTCGGACCTCGAAATCGACTCCCCTCTTTTCCGACGTTCGACTGTCGCACGTATCTAATGCATCACCCCAAAATCCCGCACCGCCACGGAAGCGCGAAAGTTGTCCAAGATCAGTGAGCGACAGCACACGGCCTTGGCCTTGGCCGCAGGGTGGTTGCGTGCCATGGCCTTGGCCTTGGCCACCGGGTGGCTGTGTGCCAAGGCCTTGGCCACGGGGTGGCTGCGTGCCTAGGCCTTGGCCGCGGGCTGGCAGGGTGCCATGGCGTTGGCCGTGGGGTGGACGCGTGCCTAGGCCTTGGCCACGGGGTGGCTGCGTGCCTCGGCCTTGGCCTTGGCCCCGGGCTGGCTACGTGCCTTTCTCGAAATGCAGCATATGCTCGCAACCAAGGCAGGTCGCACACTCTCACGCACACACAACACACACGCCGGCCGCGCTCCCGAGGCAAGGATAAGGAGCAAGAGCGTGGCCCTGTGCCTTGGCGTTGGCCGCGGGGTGGCTGCATGGCTTGGCCTTGGCCGCGGGCAAGCATTTGGCCAAAATGTGAGCACACGGTCCTCGCCGTTTCTTCGTATTCTTGGACCAAAAACTGAGATCCACACCTACCTTCCACTTCTTTCTCCGGTTTTGCCTGAATTGGACGAGTTGGCCCACTCGTTCTCTGGCGGTAAAATGGCCGTAAAATGAGTTTCGGAGATCGGAATTGGATTCCGATTTCTCCCGCCACCGACTCCCACCAAACCCGACCACACCCGCCAAAAATCCCATACCACCACCGAAACGCAAAATTTGGCCGCAATCCGTCTACTATAGCTCACGGGTTTTGGCCTTTTCGGGCGGAAAAATGGGCGCAGAGCCTCCCGAATCATTTTCGCCATTTATTCGATCGTAAAATAGTACTAGCACCGTGAGGAGGCCCCCGGCCCAGTTCTACCACATCCGGACCAATTCACGGGCACATTTCGTCCCCTTTTCGTACCCCCGCATGTTCGGTAAATCGGCCGTAAAATGAGGTTCGGACCTCGGAATCGACTCCCGTCTTCTCCGACGTTCGACTGTCGCACGTATCTAATGCATCACCCCAAAATCCCGCACCGCCCCAGAAACGCGAAATTTGGCCAAGATCCGTGAGCTACAGCAGACGGCCTTGGCCGCGGGGTGGCTGCGTGCCTAGGCCTTGGCACCGGCGTGGCTGGGTGCCATGGCCTTGGCCTTGCCCACGGGTTGGTTGCATGCCTTGGCCTTGGCCACGGGGTGGCTCCGTGCCTTCGCCTTGGCCGCGGGGTGGCCGAGTGCCATGGCCTTGGCCTTGGCCGCAGGGTGGCTGGGCGCCATGGCCTTGGCCTTGGCCGTGGGCTGGCTGCGTGCCTTGCTCGAAATGCAGCACATGCTCGTGACCAAGACACGTCGTACACTCTCGTGCACACACAACACAAACTTGGGCCGCGCTTCCGGGGCAAGGATAGGGAGCTCGAGCGTGGCCCTGTGCCTTGGCCTTGGCCGCGGGGTGGCTGCGTGGCTTGGCCTTGGCCGCGGGTGAGCATTTGGCCAAAATGTGAGCACACGGTCCTCGCCGTTTCTTCGTATTCTTGGACCAAAAACTGAGATCCACACCTACCTTCCACTTCTTTCTCCGGTTTTGCCTGAATCGGACGAGTTGGCCCGCCCGTTTGGGCACCCGTTCTCTGGCGGTAAAATGGCCGTAAAACGAGTTTCGGAGCTCAGAATTGGATTCCGTTTGCTCCCGCCACCGACTCCCACCAAACCCGACAACGCCAGCCAAAAATCCCACGCCGCCCCCGAAACTCGAAATTTGGCCGCAATCCGTCTGCTACTAGTCCAAGAATACGAAGAACCGGCGAGGACCGTGTGCTCACATTTTGGCCAAATGCTCGCCCGCACCCAAAGCCAAGCCACACAGCCACCCAGCGGCCAACGCCAATCACAGGGCCACGCTCGAGCTGCCTATCCTTGCCTCGGGAGCGCGGCCGGAGTGTGTGTTGTGTGTGCGTGAGAGTTTGCGACCTGCCTTGGTCGCGAGCATGTGCTGCATTTCGAGCAAGGCACGGAGCCAGCCTGCGGCCAAGGCCAAGGCCGAGGCACACAGCCACCCCGTGGCCAAGGCCAAGGCACGTGTCCACCCCGCGGCCAAGGCCATGGCACCCAGCCAGCCCGCAGCCAAGGCCATGGCACGCAGCCACCCCGCGGCCAAGGCCAAGGCCGTGTGCTGTAGCTCACGGATCTTGGCGAACTTTCGCGTTTCCGGGGCGGTACGGGATTTGTGGGTGATGCATTAGATACGTGCGACAGTCGCGCATTGGAAAAGAGGGGAGTCGATTTTGAGGTCCGAACCTCGTTTTACGGCCGATTTACCGAGGGTGCGGGGGTGCGAAAGGAGGACGAAACGTGCCCTCGAATTGGTCCGATTGTGGTAGAACTGGGCCGTGGGCCACCTCACGGCGCAAGTACTGGTTTCCGCTCGAAGAAATGGAAAAAATAATGCGGGAGGCCCTGCGCCCATTTTTCCGCCAGAAAAGGCAAAAATCCGTGAGCTATAGCACACGGATTGTGGCCAAATTTCGCGTTTCGGGGGCGGCGTGGGATTTTGGGCTGGCATTGTCGGGTTTGGTGGGAGTCGGTGGCGGGAGAAAACGGAATCCAATTCCGAGCACCGAAACTCGTTTTACGGCCATCTTACCGGCAGCGAACGGGTGCCCAAACGGGTGGGCCAACTCGTCCTATTCAGGCAAAACCGGAGAAAGAAGTGGAAGGTAGGTGTGGATCTCAGTTTTTGGTCCAAGAATACGAAGAAACGGTGAGGACCCTGTGCTCACATTTTGGCCAAATGCTCGCCCGCGGCCAAGGCCAAGCCACGCAGCCACCCCGCGGCCAACGCCAAGGCACAGGGCCACGCTCGAGCTCCCTATCCTTGCCTCGGGAGCGCGGCCGGAGTGTGTGTTGTGTGTGCGTGAGAGCGTGCGACCTGCCTTGGTCGCGAGCATGTGCTGCATTTCGAGCAAGGGACGGAGCCAGCCCGCGGCCAAGGCCAAGGCCGAGGCACACAGCCACCCCGTGGCCAAGGCCAAGGCACGCGTCCACCGCACGACCAAGGCCATGGCACCCAGCCAGCCCGCGGCGAAGGCCATGGCACCCAGCCAGCCCGCGGCCAAGGCCATGGCACCCAGCCAGCCCGCAGCCAAGGCCTTGGCACCCAGCCAACCCGCGGCCAAGGCCGAGGCACGCAGCCACCCCGCGGCCAAGGCCTAGGAACGCGTCCACCCCGCGGCCAAGGCCATGGCACCCAGCCAGCCCGCGGCCAAGGCCTAGGCACGCAGCCAGCCCGCGGCCAAGGCCTAGGCACGCAGCCACCCCGCGGCCAAGGTCAAGGCCGTGTGCTGTCGCTCACGGATCTTGGCCAACTTTCGCGTTTCCGTGGCGGTGCGGGATTTTGGGGTGATGCATTAGATACGTGCGACAGTCGAACGTCGGAAAAGAGGGGAGTCGATTTCGAGGTCCGAACCTCGTTTTACGGCCGATTTACCGAGGGTGCGGGCGCGAAAAGGGGTGCCATGGCCTTGGCCACCGGGTGGCTGTGTGCCAAGTCCTTGGCCGCGGGGTGGCTGCGTGCCTAGGCCTTGGCCGCGGGCTGGCTGGGTGCCATGGCCTTGGCCGCGGGGTGGACGCGTGCCTAGGCCTTGGCCACGGGGTGGCTGCCTGCCTTGGCCGCGGGCTGGCTACGTGCCTTTCTCGAAATGCAGCATATGCTCGCGACCAAGGCAGGTCGCACGCTCTCACGCACACACAGCACACTCTCCGGCCGCGCCCCCGAGGCAAGGATAGGGAGCTCGAGCGTGGCCCTGTGCCTTGGCGTTGGCCGCGGGGTGAGTGCATGGCTTGGCCTTGACAGCGGGCGAGAGTTTGGCCAAAATGTTAGCACACGGTCCTCGTCGTGTCTTCGTATTCTTGGACCAAAAACTAAGATCCACACCTACCTTCCGCTTCTTTCTCCGGTTTTGCCTGAATCGGACGAGTGTGCCCACCCATTTGGGCACCCGTTCGCTGCCGGTAAGATGGCCGTAAAACGAGTTTCGGAGCTCGGAATTGGATTCCGTTTTCTCCCACCACCGACTCCCACCAAACCCGACCACGCCAGCCCAAAATCCCACACCGCCCCCGAAACGCGAAATTGAGCCACAATCCGTGTGCTATAGCTCACGGATTTTGGCCTTTTCCGGGGGAAAAATGGGCGCAGGGCCTCCCGCATTATTTTCGCCATTTTTTCGAGCGGAAAACAGTACTTGCGCCGTGAGGAGGCCCCCGGCACAGTTCTACCACAATCGGACCAATTCGATGGCACGTTTCGTCCCCTTTTCGCACCCCCGCACCCTCGGTAAATCGGCCGTAAAACGAGGTTCGGACCTCGAAATCGACTCCCCTCTTTTCCGACGTTCGACTGTCGCACGTATCTAATGCATCAACCCAAAATCCTGCACCGCCCCGGAAACGCGAAAGTTGGCCAAGATCCATGAGCGACAGCACACGACATTGGCCTTGGCCTTGGCCTCGGGGTGGCTGCGTGCCATGGCCTTGGCCTTGGCCACCGGGTGGTTGTGTGCCAAGGCCTTAGCCGCGGGCTGGCTGGGTGCCATGGCCTTGGCCGCGGCCTGGCTGGGTGCCATGGCCTTGGCTGCGGGGTGGACGCGTGCCTTGGCCTTGGCCACGGGGTGGCTGCGTGCCTCGGCCTTGGCCTTGGCCGCAGGCTGGCTCCGTGCCTTGCTCAAAATACAGCACATGCTTGCGACCAAGGCAATGATAGGGAGCTCGAGCGTGGCCCTGCGCCTTCGCGTTGGCCGCGGGGTGGCTGCGTGGCTTGGCCTTGACTGCGGGCGAGCATTTGGCCAAAATGTTAGCACACGGTCCTCGCTGTTTCTTCGTATTCTTGGACCAAAAACTGAGATCCACATCTACCTTCCACTTCTTTCTCCGGTTTTGCCTGAATCGGACGAGTTGGCCCACCCGTTTGGACACCCGTTTGCTGCCGGTAAGATGGCTGTAAAACGAGTTTCGGAGCTCGGAATTGGATTCCGTTTTCTCCCGCCACCGACTCCCACCAAACCCGACGACGCCAGCCCAAAATCCCACGCCGCCCCCGAAATGCGAAATTTGGCCACAATGCGTGTGCTATAGCTCACGGATTTTGGCCATTTCGGGGGAAATATGGGAACAATTCGCGCGGAAAAGAGTACTTGGAGCGTGAGGAGGCCCCCGGCCCAGCTCTGCCACAATCGGAACAATTCGCGGGCACGTTTCGTCCCCTTTTCGTACCCCGCACGTTCGGTTAATCGGCCGTAAAACGGGGTTCGGACCTCGGAATCGACTCCCGTCTTTTCCGACGTTTGACTGTCACACGTATCTAATGCATAACCCCAAAATCCCGCACCGCCCCGAAAACAAGAAAGTTGGCCCAGATCCGTGAGCTACAGCGCACGGTCTTTGGCCATTTTGGCCCGAAAAATGGGGCCCGGAGCATCCGCGCTGTTTGAACAACTTTTCAGTCCCGTAAGATAACTTCAGTCGAAATACGTCAGCTCCTAAAATTTCGGCCGAAACAAAGTCGGAGAGACGCTTGGGCCCCGCCCGGTTTCTGCATTGGCCGTGGATGCCGCGCGCGGGCGGTCTGCTTGCCTTGGCCCCGGCCGCGGGGTGGCTGGGAGACTTGGCCTTGGCCACGGGGTAGCTGCGTGTCTAGGCCTTCGCCGCGGGCTTCCTGGGTGCCTTGGCCTTGGCCGCAGGGTGCCTGCGTGCCTAGGCGTTGGCCTTGGCCGCGGGGCTGGCTGCGTGCCTTGGCCTTGGCCGAAATGCAGCACATGCTTGCGGCCAAGGCACAGAGCGCCGTACTCGGGAAAAATAGCCACAAAAAGAGTTTCAGAGCCCGGAATCGGCTTCCGCTCTCTCCCGCGGCGAACCCCCACCAATACCGACAACACCAGCCGAAAATCCCACGCCGCCATGGAAACATGAAATTTGGCCGCAATCCGTGTGCTATAGCTCACGGATTTTGGCCATTTCGGGGCAAACATGGGCCCAGGGCCCCCCTCGTCTTGTTCGCCATTTCTTCGAGCGGAAAAGAGTACTTGGAGCGTGAGGAGGCCCCCGGCCCAGCTCTGCCACAATCGGAACAATTCGCGGGCACGTTTCGTCCCCTTTTCGCACCCCGCACGTTTGGTTAATCGGCCGTAAAACGGGGTTCGGACCTCGGAATCGACTCCCGTGTTTTCCGACGTTTGACTGTCGCACGTATCTAATGCATAACCGGAAAATCCCGCACCACCCCGAAAACAAGAAAGTTCGCCCAGATCCGTGAGCTACAGCGCAAGGTCTTTGGCCATTTTGGCCCGAAAAATGGGGCCCGGAGCATCCGCGCTGTTTGAACAACTTTTCAGTCCCGTAAGATAACTTCAGTCGAAATACGTCACCTCCTAAAATTTCGGCATAAACAAAGTCCGACAGACGCTTGGGCCCCGCCCGGTTTCTGCATTGGCCGTGGATGCCGCGCGCGGGGGGGCTGCTTGCCTTGGCCCCGGCCGCGGGGTGGCTGGGAGCCTTGGCCTTGGCCGCGGGGTGGCTGCGTGCCTAGGCCCTCGCCGCGGGCTGGCTGGGTGCCTTGGCCTTGGGTGCCTTGGCCTTGGCCGCGGGCTGGCTGCGTGCCTAGGCGTTGGCCTTGGCCGCGGGGCTGGCTGCATGCCTTGGCCTTGGCCGAAATGCAGCACAAGCTTGCGGCCAAGGCACAGAGCGCCGCACTCGGGAAAAATAGCCACAAAACGAGTTTCGGAGCCTTGAATCGGCATCCGCTTTCTCCCGCGGCGAACCCCGCCAATACCGACAACACCAGCCCGAAATCCCACGCCGCCACTGAAACGCGAAATTTGGCCGCAATCCGTGTGCTATAGCTCATGGATTTTGGCCAATTCGGGGGAAACATGGGCCCAGGGCCTCCCGCGTCTTGTTCGCCATTTCTTCGAGTGGAAAAGAGTACTTGGAGCATGAGGAGGCCCCCGGCCAAGCTCTGCCACAATCGGAACAATTCGCGGGCACGTTTCGTCCCCTTTTCGCACCCCCGCACCCTCGGTAAATCGGCCGTAAAACGAGGTTCGGACCTCGAAATCGACTCCCCTCTTTTCCGACGTTCGACTGTCGAACGTATCTAATGCATCACCCCAAAAACCCGCACCGCCCCGGAAACGCGAATGTTGGCCAAGATCCGCGAGCGACAGCACACGGCCTTGGCCTTGGCTGCTGGGTGGCCGCGGGCCATGGCCTTGGCCTTGTCCTCGAGGTGGCTGCGTGCCATGGCCTTGGCCTTGGCAACCGGGTGGCTGTGCGCCAAGGCCTTGGCCGCGGGGTGGCTGCGTAGCTTGGCCTTGGCCGCGGGCGAGCATTTGGCCAAAATGTGAGCACACGGTCCTCGCCGTTTCTTCGTATTCTTGGACCAAAAACTGAGATCCACACCTACCTTCCACTTCTTTCTCCGGTTTTGCCTGAATCGGACGAGTGGGCCCACCCGTTTGGGCACCCGTTCGCTGTCGGTAAGATGGCCGTAAAACGAGTTTCGGAGCTCGGAATTGGATTCCGTTTTCTCCCGCCACCGACTCCCAACAAAGCTGACGACGCCAGCCCAAAATCCCACGCCGCCCCCAAAACGCGAAATTTGGCCACAATCCGTGTGCTATAGCCAAGGCCCGCGAATTGGCAGGGTGCCTAGGCTTTGGCCTCGGGGTGGCTGGGTGCCATGGCCTTGGCCGTGGCCGCGGGTAGGCTGCATTAGATACGTGCGGGGGTGCGAAAAGGGGACGTAACGTGCCCGCGAATTGGTCTGGTTGTGGTAGAAATGGGCCGGGGGCCTCCTCACGGTGCTAGTACATTTTTCCTCTCGAAGAAATGGCGAAAATAATGCGGGAGGCCCTGCGCCCATTTTTCCGCCCAAAAAGGCCAAAATCCGTGTGCTATAGCACACGGATTGCGGCCAAATTTCGCGTTTCGGGGGCGGCGTACGATTTTTGGTGGGCATGGTCGGGTTTGGTGGGAGTCGGTGGCGGGAGAAAACAGAATCCATTTCCGACCTCCAAAACTCGTTTTACAGCCATTTTACCACCAGAGAACGGGTGCCCAAACGGGTGGGCCCACTCGTCCGATTCAGGCAAAACCGGTGAAAGAAGTGGAAGGTAGGTGTGGATCTCAGTTTTTGGTCCAAGAATACGAAGAAACGGCGAAGACCGTGTGCTCACATTTTGGCCAAATGGTCGCCCGCGGCCAAGGCACGCGGCCACCCCGCGGCCAAGGCCAAGGCACAGGGCCACGCTCGAGCTCCCTATCCTTGCCCTGGGAGTGCGGCCCAAGTGTGTGTTGTGTGTGCACGAGAGTCTGCGACGTGCCTTGGTCGCAAGCATGTTCTGCATTTCGAGCATGGCACGCAGCCACCCCGCGGCCAAGGCCAAGGCACGCAGCCACCCCGCGGCCAAGGCCTAGGCACGCAGCCACCCCGCTGCCAAGGCCGTGTGCTGTAGCTCACGGATCTTGGCCAACTTTCGCGTTTCCGGGGCGGGGCGGGATTTTGGGGTGATGCATTAGATACGTACGACAGTCGAACGTCGGAGAAGACGGGAGTTGATTCCGAGGTCCGAACCTCGTTTTACGGCCGATTTAGCGAACGTGCGGGGGTGCGAAAAGGGAACGAAACGTGCCCAGGAATTGGTCCGGTTGTGGTAGAACTGGGCCGGGGGCCTCCTCACAGTGCTAGTACTGTTTTCCTCTCGAAGAAATGGCGAAAATAATGCGGGAGGCCCTGCGCCCATATTTCTGCCCGAAAAGGCCAAAATCCGTGAGCTATAGCACACGGATTGCAGCCAAATTTCGTGTTTCAGGGGCGGCGTGGAATTTTTGGCTGGCGTGGTCGGGTTTGGTGGGAGTCGGTAGCGGGAGCAAAAGGAATCCAATTCTGAGCTCCGAAACTCGTTTTACGGCCATTTTACCGCCAGAGAACGGGTTCCCAAATGGGTGGGCCAACTCGTCCGATTCAGGCAAAACCGGAGAAAGAAGTGGAAGGTAGGTGTGGATCTCAGTTTTTGGTCCAAGAATGCGAAGCAACGGCGAGGACCGTGTCCTCACATTTTGGCCAAACGCTCGCCCGCGGCCAAGGCCAAGGCCAAGGCACGTGGCCACCCCGCGGCCAAGGCCAAGGTACAGGGCCACGGTCGAGCTCCCTATCCATGCCCCGGGAGGGCAGTCCAAGTGTGTGTTGTGTGCGAGAGTGTGGGACGTGCCTTGGTCGCGAGCATGTACTGCATTTCGAGCAAGGCACGCAGCCAGCCCGCGGCCAAAGCCAAGGCATGCAGCCACCCCACGGCCAAGGCCAAGGCCATGGCACCCAGCCACCCCGTGGCCAAGTCCTAGGCATGCAGCCACCCCGAGCCCAAGGCCAAGGCCATGGCACCCAGTCACGCCGCGGCCAAGGCCTAAGCACGCCGCCACCCCGCGGCCAAGGCCGTGTACTGTAGCTCACGGATCTTGGCCAACTTTCGCGTTTCCAGGGCAGTGCGGGATTTTGGGCATATGCATTAGATACGTGAGACAGTCGAACGTCGGAGAAGACGGGAGTCGATTCCGAGGTCCGAACCTCATTTTCCGGCCGATTTACCGAACGTACGGGGGTGCGAAAAGGGGACGAAACGTGCCCGCAAATTGGTCCGGTTGTGGTAGAACTGGGCCGGTGGCCTCCTCACGGTGCTACTACTGTTTCCGCTCGAAGAAATGGAGAAAATAATGCGGGAGGCCCTGCGCCCATTTTTCCGCCCGAAAAGGCCGAAATCCGTGAGCTATACCACATGGATTGCGGCCAAATGTCGTGTTTCAGGGGCGGCGTGGAATTTTTGGCTGGCGTGGTCGGATTTGGTGGGAGTCGGTGGCGGGAGAAAACGGAATCCAATTCCAAGCTCTGAAACTCGTTTTACGGCCATTTTACCGCCAGAGAACGGGTGCCCAAACGGGTGGGCCAACTCGTCGGATTCAGGCAAAACTGGAGAAAGAAATGGAAGGTAGGTGTGGATCTCAGTTTTTGGTCCAAGAATACGAAGCAACGGCGAGGACCGTGTGCGCAGATTTTGGCCAAATGCTCTCCCGCGGCCAAGGCCAAGGCACAGGGCCACGCTCGAGCTCCCTATCCTTGCCCCGGGAGCGCGGCCGAAGTGTGTATTGTGTGTGCGCGAGAGTGTGCGACGTGCCTTTGTCCCGAGAATGTGCTGCATTTCGAGCATGGCACGCAGCCAGCCCGAGGCCAAGGCTAAGGCACGCAGCCACCCCGCGGCCAAGGCCAAGGCCATGGCACCCAGCCACCCCGCGGCCAAGGCCTAGGCACGATGCCACCCCTAGGTCAAGGCCGTGTGCTGTAGCTCACGGATCTTGGGCAACTTTCGCGTTTCCGGGGCAGGGCAGGATTTTGGGGTGATGCATTAGATATGTGCGACAGTCGAACGTCGGAGAAGACGGGAGTCGATTCCGAGGTCCGAACCTTGTTTTACGTCTAATTTAACGAACGTGCGGGGGTTGTGAAAAGGGAACGAAACGTGCCCGCGAATTGGTCCGGTTGTGGTAGAACTGAGCCGGGGGCCTGCTAACGGTGCTAGTACTGTTTTCCTCTCGAAGAAATGGCGAAAATAATGCGGGAGGCCCTGCGCCCATTTTTCCGCCCGAAAAGGCCAGAATCCGTGAGCGCGGTCCAAGTTTGTGTTGTGTGTGTGGGAGAGTGTGCGACGTGCCTTGGTCGCGAGCATGTGCTGCATTTCGAGCAAGGCTCGCAGCCAGCCCGCGGCCAAAGCCAAGGCCATGGCACCCAGCCACCGCACGGCCAAAGCCAAGGCCATGGCACCCAGCCACCCCGCGACGAAGGCCAAGGCACGCAGCCTCCCCGCGGCCAAGGCCTAGGCACGCATCCACCCCGCGGCCATGGCCTAGGCACGTAGCCACCCCGCGGCCTAGGCCGTGAGCTGTAGCTCACGGATCTTGGCCAACTTCTGCATTTTTCCGCCCGAAAAGGCCAAAATCTGTGAGCTATAGTACACGGATTGCGGCCAAATTTCACGTTTCGGGGGCGGCGTGGGATTTTTGGTCGGCGTGGTCCGGTTTGGTGGGAGTCGGTGGCGGGAGAAAATCGAATCCAATTCCGAGCTCCGAAACTCATTTTACGGCCATTTTACTGCCAGAGAACGGTTGCCCAAACGGGTGGGCCAACTCGTGGGATTCAGGCAAAACCGGAGAAAGAAGTGGAAGGTAGGTGTGGATCTCAGTTTTTGGTCATGGAATACGAAGCAACGGCGAGGACCGTGTGCTCACATTTTGGCAAAATGCTCGCCCGCGGCCAAGGCCAAGGCACGCGGCCACCCCGCAGCCAAGGCCAAGGCAGAGGGCCACGCTCGAGCTCCCTATCCATGCCCCGGGAGCGCGGTCCAAGTGTGTGTTGTGTGTGTGTGAGAGTGTGCGACGTGCCTTGGTCGCGAGCATGTGCTGCATTTTGAGCTAGGCACACAGCCAGCCCGCGGCCAAAGCCAAGGCACGCAGCCAGCCCGCGCCCAAAGCCAAGGCCATGGCACCCAGCCACCCCGCGGCCAAGGCCTAGGCGCGCTGTCACCCCGCGGCCAAGGCCTAGGCGCGCTGTCACCCCGCTGCCACGGCCGTGTGCTGTAGCTCACGGATCTTGGCCAACTTTCGCGTTTCCGGGGCGGGGCGGGATTTTGGGGTGATGCATTAGATACTTGCGACAGTCGAACGTCGGAGAAGATGGGAGTCGATTCCGAGGTCCGAACCTTGTTTTACGTCTAATTTAACGAACGTGCGGGGTTGCGAAAAGGGAACGAAACGTTCCCGCGTATTGGTCCGGTTGTGGTAGAACTGGGCCGGGGGCCTCCTCACGGTGCTAGTACGGTTTTCCTCTCGAAGAAATGGCGAAAATAATGCGGGAGGCCCTGCGCCCATTTTTCCGCCTGAAAAGGCCAAAATCCGTGAGCTATAGCACATGGATTGCGGCCAAATTTCGCGTTTCGGAGGCGGCGTGGGATTTTTGGCGGGCGTGATCGGGTTTGGTGGGAGTCGGTGGTGGGAGAAAACGGAATCCAATTCCGAGCTCCCAAACTCGTTTTACGGCCATTTTACCGCCAGAGAACGGGTACCCAAACGGGTGGGCCAACTCGTCGGATTCAGGCAAAACCAGAGAAAGAAGTTGAAGGTAGGTGTGGATCTCAGTTTTTGGGCAAAGAATACGAAGCAACGGCGAGGACCGTGCGCTCACATTTTGGCCAAATGCTCGCCCGCGGCCAAGGCCAAGGCCAAGGCACGAGGCTACCCCGTGGCCAAGGCCAAGGCACAAGGCCACGCTCGAGCTCCCTATCCTTGCCCCGGGAGCGCGGCCCAAGTGTGTGTTGTGTGTGTGCGAGAGCTTGCAACGTGCCTTGGTCGCGAGCATGTGCTGCATTTCGAGCAAGGCACTTAGCCAGCCCGCGGCCTAGGCCAAGGCTCGCCGCCACCACGCGGCCAAGGCCTAGGCACGCAGCCACCCCGCGGCCAAGGCCAAGGCCATGGTACCCAGCCACCCCGCGGCCAAGGCCATGGCACGCAGCCACCCCGCGGCCAAGGCCAAGGCACGAAGCCACCCTGTGGCCAAGGCCAAGGCCATGGCACCCAGCCACGCCGCTGCCAAGGCCTAGGCACGCAGCCACCCCGCGGGCAAGGCCGTGTGCTGTAGCTCACGGATCTTGGCCAACTTTCGCGTTTCCGGGGCGGTGCGGGATTTTGGGGTGATGCATTAGATACGTGCGACAGTCGAACGTCGGAGAAGACGGGAGTCAATTCCGAGGTCCGAACCTCATTTTACGACTGATTTACGGAACGTGCGGGGGTGCGAAAAGGGGATGAAATGTGCCCGCGAATTGGTCCAGTTGTGGTAGAACTGGGCCGGAGGCCTCCTCACGGTGCTAGTACCATTTTCCTCTCGAACAAATGGCGAAAATAATGCGGGAGGCCCTGCGCCCATTTTTCCGTCCGAAAAGGCCAAAATCCGTGAGCTATAGCACACGGATTGCGGCCAAATTTCCCTTTTCGGGGGCGGCGTGGGATTTTTGGCGGGCGTGGTCGACTTTGGTGGGAGTCGGTGGCAGGAGAAAACGAAATCCAATTCCGAGCACCCAAACTCGTTTTACGGCCATTTTACCGGCAGAGAACGGGTGCCCAAACGGGTGGGCCAACTCGTCGAATTCAGGCAAAACCAGAGAAAGAAGTGGAAGGTAGGTGTGGATCTCAGTTTTTGGTCCAAGAATACGAAGCAACGGCGAGGACCGTGTGCTCACATTTTGGCCAAATGCTCGCCCGCGGCCAAGGCCAAGGCACAGGGCCACGCTCGAGCTCCCTACCCTTGCCCTGGGAGCGCGGCCCAAGTTTGTGTTGTGTGCGCGCGAGAGTGTGCGATGTGCCTTGGTCGCGAGCATGTGCTGCATTTCGAGCAAGGCACGCAGCCGGCCCGCGGCCAAAGCCAAGGTACGCAGCCACACCGCGGCCAAGGCCAAGACCATCGCACCCAGCCACCCCGCGGCCAAGGCCTAGGCGCGCAGCCACCCCGTGGCCAAGGCCAAGGCCATGGCACCCAGCCACCCCGCGGCCAAGGCCGTGTGCTGTAGCTAACGGATCTTGGCCAACTTTCGCGTTTCCGAGGCGGGGCTGGATTTTGGGGTGATGCATTAGATACGTGCAACAGTCGAACGTCGGAGAAGACGGGAGTCGATTCCGAGGTCCAAACCTCATTTTACGTCTGATTTACCGAACGTGCGGGGGTGCGAAAAGGGGACGAAACGTGCCCACGAATTGGTCCGGTTGTGGTAGAACTGGGCCGGGGCCTCCTCACGGTGCTAGTACTGTTTTCCTCACAAAGAAATGACAAAAATAATGCGGGAGGCCCTGCGCCCCTTTTTACGCCGGAAAAGGCCAAAATCCGTGAGCTATAGCACACGGATTGCGTCCAAATTTCGCGTTTCGGGGGCGGCGTGGGATTTTTGGCGGGCGTGGTCGGGTTTGGTGGGAGTCGGTGGCGGGAGAAAACGGAATCCAATTCCGAGCTCCCAAACTCGTTTTATGGCCATTTTACCGCCAGAGAACGGGTGCCCAAACGGGTGGGCCAACTCGTCGGATTCAGGCAAAACGAGGGAAAGAAGTGGAAGGTAGGTGTGGATCTCAGTTTTTGGTCCAAGAAAAAGAAGCAACGGCAAGGACCGTGTGCTCACATTTTGGCAAATGCTCGCCCGCGGCCAAGGCCAAGGCCAAGGCACGCGGCCACCCCGCGGCCAAGGCCAAGGCACAGGGCCACGCTCGAGCTCCCTATCCTTGCCACAGGAGCGCGGCCCAAGTGTGTGTTGTGTGTGCGCGAGAGTGTGCGACGTGCCTCGGTCGCAAGCATGTGCTGCATTTCGAGCAAGGCACGCAGCCAGCCCGCGGCCAAGGCGAAGGCCATGGCACCCAGCCACCCCGCGGCCAAGTCCTAGGCACGCAGCCACCCCGCGCCCAAGGCCAAGGCCATGGCACCCAGCCACCCAGCAGCCAAGGCCAAGGCACGCAGCCACCCCGTGGCCAAGGCCAAGGCACGCAGCCACCCCGTGGCCAAGGCCAAGGCCATGGCACCCAGCCACGCCGCTGCCAAGGCCTAGGCACGCAGCCACCCCGCAGCCAAGGCCGTGTGCTGTAGCTCACGGATCTTGCCCAACTTTCGCGTTTTAGGGGCGGGGCGGGATTTTGGGGTGATGCATTTGATACGTGCGACAGTCAAACGTCGGAGAAGACGGGAGTCGATTCCGAGGTACGAATGTCGTTTTACGTCTGATTTAGCGAACGTGCGGGGGTGCGAAAAGGGGATGAAACGTGCCCGCGAATTGGTCCGGTTGTGGTAGAACTGGGCCAGGGGCCTCCGCACGGTGCTAGTACTGTTTTCCTCTCGAAGAAATGGCGAAAATAATGCGGGAGGCCCTGCACCCATTTTTCCGCCCGAAAAGGCCAAAATCCGTGAGCTATAGCACACGGATTGCGTCCAAATTTCGCGTTTCGGGGGCGGAGTGGGATTTTTGGCGGGCGTGGTCGGGTTTGGTGGGAGTCGGTGGCGGGAGAAAACGGAATCCAATTCCGAGCTCCCAAACTCGTTTTATGGCCATTTTACCGCCAGAGAACGGGTGCCCAAACGGGTGGGCCAACTCGTCGGATTCAGGCAAAACGAGGGAAAGAAGTGGAAGGTAGGTGTGGATCTCAGTTTTTGGTCCAAGAAAAAGAAGCAACGGCAAGGACCGTGTGCTCACATTTTGGCCAAATGCTCGCCCGCGGCCAAGGCCAAGGCCAAGGCACGCGGCCACCCCGCGGCCAAGGCCAAGGCACGCGGCCACCCCGCGGCCAAGGCCAAGGCACAGGGCCACGCTCGAGCTCCCTATCCTTGCCCCGGGAGCGCGGCCCAAGTGTGTGTTGTGTGTGCGCGAGAGTGTGCGACATGCCTCGGTCGCAAGCATGTGCTGCATTTCGAGCAAGGCACGCAGCCAGCCCGCGGCCAAGGCCAAGGCCATGGCACCCAGCCACCCCGCGCCCAAGGCCTAGGCACGCAGCCACCCCTCGCCCAAGGCCAAGGCCATGGCACCCAGCCACGCAGCCACCCCGTGGCCAAGGCCAAGGCACGCAGCCACCCCATGGCCAAGGCCAAGGCCATGGCACCCAGCCACGCCGATGCCAAGGCCTAGGCACCCAGCCACCCCGCAGCCAAGGCCGTGTGCTGTAGCTCACGGATCTTGGCCAACTTTCGCGTTTTCGGGGCGGGGCGGGATTTTGGGGTGATGCATTTGATACGTGCGACAGTCAAACCTCGGAGAAGACGGGAGTCGATTCCGAGGTCCGAAAGTCGTTTTACGTCTGATTTAGCGAACGTGCGGGGGTGCGAAAAGGGGACGAAACGTGCCCGTGAATTGGTCCGGTTGTGGTAGAACTGGGCCAGGGGCCTCCGCACGGTGCTAGTACTGTTTTCCTCTCGAAGAAATGGCGAAAATAATGCGGGAGGCCCTGCACCAATTTTTCCGCCCGAAAAGGCCAAAATCCGTGAGCTATAGCACACGGATTGCGTCCAAATTTCGCGTTTCGGGGGCGGCGTGGGATTTTTTGCTGGCGTGGTCGGGTTTGGTGGGAGTCGGTGGCAGGAGAAAATGGAATCCAATTCCGAGCTCCGAAACTCGTTTTACGGCCATTTTACCGCCAGAGAACGGGTGCCCAAACGGGTGGGCCAACTCGTCCGATTCAGGCAAAACCGGAGAAAGAAGTGGAAGGTAGGTGTGGATCTCAGTTTTTGGTCCAAGAATACGAAGCAACGGCAAGGACCGTGTGCTCACATTTTGGCCAAATGCTCGCTCGCGGCCAAGGCCAAGGCCAAGGCACGCGGCCACCCCGCGGCCAAGGCCAAGGCACAGGGCCACGCTCGAGCTCCCTATCCTTGCCCCGGGAGCACGGCCCAAATGTGTGTTGTGTGTGCGCGAGGGTGTACGACGTGCCTTGGTCGCGAGCACATGCTGCATTTTGAGCAAGGCACGCAGCCAGCCCGCGGCCAAGGTCAAGGCACGTAGCCCGTACGCGCGCGGCATCAACGGCCAATGAATATAGCGGGCGTGGCCCAAGCATCTGTCCGACTTTGTTTGGGCCAAAATTTTAGGAGGTGACGTATTTCGACCGAAGTTATCTTACGGGACTCAAAAGTGGGTGAAACAGCGCGGAAGCTCCGGGCCCCATTTTTCGGGCCAAAATGGCCAAAGGCCGTGTGCTGTAGCTCGTGGATCTGGTCCAACTTTCGTGCCGCGGCCAATGCCCAGGTATGGTGCAGCCAACGCGCGCTCCCGAGGCAAGGATAGGGAGCTTGAGCGTGGCCCCGTGCCTTGGCCGTGAGCACCCGTTTTGCCCCCCACTCCCAGCATGCCACGTGAGGCCAAAAACACCTCTTTTCGTGCTACGAAATATTTTTCTCTTTCTATTTAATAGTATTTCACATTTTTTTCTACCATCATGGAAAAAATCACACGGTAATTCAATATACTTTTTTTTTGGGGGGGTGAGAGTCAGCTCAAGGACTGGTGGTGTCTCTGCTGGTGTGTCCAAAATTGCTCTAATACCTCGATTGTCGATTGCATATATATCCTAATATGCAGCAGAAAATAATTTTTAAATTAAATGTGAAATATTCAGATATGTTGTTTTTGAAATTAATGTAATAATATTTGAAGAGAATATTCGAAGCTTTAGCTCTCGCTTGAACCCCTAACATGTAGGTAAAAAATGCAAATAAATTTTCAAGCCTACCATTGAGACAACTTAAAATATCAATATACAACTCGCAAATAAAATTTATATTTGGATCTAAGATACAAATTAATTATAAATCAAATAATTAACGATTTCAAATCACAATTGGACATTTAAGTTGCTGCTTTCTGTGGTCAAATCCAAATTAAAATGTCTTAATGTTGAAAAAAGTTAGGGTTAAAAAATTCGTGCTACAAAAAATGTGTGCAAACATAAGAGAAACACAAAATTAAGGTTCGGGAAAGCCCCGCAAGCTCCTACGAGAGGCCCAGCGCCCATTTTTCCGCCCGAAAAGGCCAAATTCCGTGAGCAATAGCACACGGATTGTGGCCAAATTTAGTGTTTCTGGGGCGGCGTGGGATTTTTGGCTGGCGTGGTCGGGTTGGTGGGAGTCGGTGGCGGGAGAAAACGGAATCCAATTCCGAGCTCCGAAACTCGTTTTACGGACATTTTACCGCCAGAGAACGGGTGCCCAATCGGGTGGGCCAACTCGTCCGATTCAGGCAAAACTGGAGAAAGAAGTGGAAGGTAGGTGTGGATCTCAGTTTTTGGTCCAAGAATACGAAGCAACGGCGAGGACCGTGTGCTCACATTTTGGCCAAATGCTCGCCCGCGGCCAAGGCACGCGGCCACCCCGCGGCCAAGTCCAAGGCACAGGGCCACGCTCGAGCTCCCTATCCTTGCCCCGGGAGCGCGGCCCAAGTTTGTGTTGTGTGTGCGCGAGAGTGTGCGACGTGCCTTGGTAGCGAGCATGTGCTGTATTTCGAGCAAGGCACGCAGCCAGCCCGCGGCCAAGGCCAAGGCACGCAGCCACCCCGCGGCCAAGGCCAAGGCCATGGCAAACAGCCACCTCGCGGCCAAGGCCTAGGCACGCAGCCAGCCCGTGGCCAAGGCCAAGACCACGGCACACAGCCACCCCGCGGCCAAGGCCTAGGCACGAAGCCACCCCGTAGCCAAGGCCAAGGCACGCAGCCACCCCGTGGCCCAGGCCAAGGCCTAGGCACGCAGCCAGCCCGCGGCCAAGGCCAAGACCACGGCACACAGCCACCCCGCGGCCAAGGCCTAGGCACGCAGCCACCCCGTGGCCAAGGCCATGGCACCCAGCCACCCCGCGGCCAAGGCCTTGGCACCCAGCCACCCCGCGGCCAAGGCCTTGGCACCCAGCCACCCCGCGGCCAAGGCCTTGGCACGCAGCCACCCCGCGGCCAAGGCCGTGTGCTGTAGCTCACGGATCTTGGCCAACTTTCGCGTTTCCGGAGCCGGGCGGGATTTTGGGGTGATGCATTAGATACGTGCGACAGTCGAACATCGGAGAAGATGGGAGTCGATTCCGAGGTCCGTACCTCGTTTTACGTCTGATTTACCGGATGTGCGGGGGTGCGAAAAGGGGACGAAACGTGCCCGCAAATTGGTCTGGTTGTGGTAGAACTGGGCCAGGGGCCTCCTCACGGTGCTAGTACTGTTTTCCTCTCGAAGAAATGGCAAAAATAATGCGGGAGGCCCTGCGCCCATTTTTCCGCCCGAAAAGGCCAAAATCCGTGAGCCATAGCACACGGATTGCGGCCAAATTTCGCGTTTCGGGGGCGGCGTGTGATTTTTGGTGGGCGTGGTCGGGTTTGGTGGCGGTCGGTGGCGGGAGGAAACGGAATCCAATTCCGAGCACCCAAACTCGTTTTACGGCCATTTTACCGCTAGAGAACGGGTGCCCAAACGGGTGGGCCAACTTGTCGGATTCAGGAAAAACCGGAGAAAGAAGTGGAAGGTAGGTGTGGATCTCAGTTGTTGGTCCAAGAATACGAAGCAACGGCGAGGACCGTGTCCTCACATTTTGGCCAAATGCTTGCCCGCGGCCAAGGCACGCGGCCACCCCGCGGCCAAGGCACGCGGCCACCCCGCGGCCAAGGCCAAGGCACAGGGCCACGCTCGAGCACACTATCCTTGCCCCGGGAACGCGGCCACCCCGTGGCCAAGGCCTAGGCACGCATCCACCCCGCGGCCAGGCCATGGCACCCAGCCAGCCCGCGGCCAAGGCCTAGGCACGCAGCCACCCCGAGGCCAAGGCCTTGGCACACAGCCACCCGGTGGCCAAGGACAAGGCCATGGCACCCAGCCAACCCGCGGCCAAGGCCTAGGCACGCAGCCACCCCGTGGCCAAGGCCAAGGCCATGTGCTGTCGCTCACGGATCTTGGCAAACTTTCGCGTTTCCGGGGCGGTGCAGTATTTTGGAGTGATGCATTAGATACGTGCGACAGTCGAATGTCGGAAAAGAGGGGAGTCGATTTCGAGGTCCGAACCTCGTTTTACGGCCGATTTACCGACTGTGCGGGGGTGCGAAAAGGGGACGAAACGTGCCCTCAAATTGGTCCGATTGTGGTAGAACTGGGCCGGGGGCCTCCTCACGGCGCAAGTACTGCTTTCTGCTCGAAGAAATTGCAAAAATAATGCGGTAGGCCCTGCGCCAATTTTTCCGCCCGAAAAGGCCAAAATCCGTGAGCTATAGCACACGGATTGTGGCCAAATTTCGCGTTTCGGGGGAGGCCTGGGATTTTGGGCTGGCGTCATCGGGTTTGGTGGGAGTCGGTGGCGGGAGAAAACGGAATCCAATTCCGAGCTCCGAAACTCGTTTTACGGCCATCTTACCGGCAGCGAACGGGTGCCCGAACGGGTGGGCCAACTCGTCCGATTCGGGCAAAACCGGAGAAAGAAGTGGAAGGTAGGTGTGGATCTCAGTTTTTCGTCCAAGAATACGAAGAAACGGCGAGGACCATGTGCTCACATTTTAGCCAAATGCTCGCCCGCGGCCAAGGCCAAGCCACGCAGCCACCCCGCGGCCAACGACAAGGCACAGGGCCACGCTCGAGCTCCCTATCCTTGCCTCGGGATCGCGGCCGGAGTGTGTGCTGTGTGTGCGTGAGAGTGTGCGACCTGCCTTGGTCGCGAGCATGTGCTGCATTTCGAGCAAGGCACAGAGCCAGCCCGCGGCCAAGGCCAAGGCCAAGGCACCCGACCAGCCCGCGGCCAAGGCCATGGCACCCAGCCAGCCCGCGGCCAAGGCCATGGCACCCAGCCAGCCCGCGGCCAAGGACTAGGCACGCGGCCAGCCCGCGGCCAAGGCCTTGGCACGCAGCCACCCCGAGGCCAAGGCCAAGGCCATGGCACGCAGCCACCCCGCAGCCAAGGCCAAGGCCATGGCACGCAGCCACCCCGCGGCCAAGGCCAAGGCCGTATGCTGTAGCTCACGGATCTTGGCCAACTTTCGCATTTCCGGGGCGGTGCGGCATTTTGGGGTGATGCGTTAGATACGTGCGACAGTCAAGCATTGGAAAAGAGAGGAGTCGATTTCGAGGTCCGAACCTCGTTTTACGGCCGATTTATCGAGGGTGCGGGGGTGCGAAAAGGGGACGAAACGTGCCCTCGAATTGGTCCGATTGTGGTAGAACTGGGCCGGGGGCCTCCTCACGGTGCAAGTACTGCTTTCCGCTCGAAGAAATGGCAAAAATAATGCGGGAGACCCTGCGCCCATTTTTCCGCCAGAAATGGGCAAAATCCGTGAGCTACACGGATTGTGGCCAAATTTCGCGTTTCGAAATGTGGATCTCAGTTTTTAGTCCAAGAATACGAAGCAACGGCAAGGACCGTCTGCTCACTTTTTGGCCAAATGCTCGCCCGCGGCCGAGGCTAAGGCACAGGGCCACGCTCGAGCTCCCTATCCTTGCCCCGGGAGCGCGGGCCAACTTTGTGTTGTGTGTGTGCGAGAGTGTGCGACGTGCCTTGGTCGCGAGCATGTGCTGCATTTCGAGCAAGGCACGCAGCCAGCCCGCCGCCAAAGCCAAGGCACGCAGCCACCCCGCGGACAAGGCCTAGGCACGAAGCCACCCCGCGGCCAAGGCCTCGGCACGCAGCCACCCCGTGGCGAAGGCCAAGGCACGCAGCCACCCCGTGGCGAAGGCCAAGGCACGCAGCCACCCCGTGGCGAAGGCCAAGGCACGCAGCCACCCCGTGGCGAAGGCCAAGGCACGCAGCCACCCCGTGGCGAAGGCCAAGGCCAGGGCACCCAGCCACCCCGCGGCCAAGGCCTAGGCACGAAGCCACCCCGCGGCCAAGGCCGTGTGCTGTAGCTCACGGATTTTGGCCAACTTTCGCGTTTCCGGGGCGGTGCGGGATTTTGGAATGATGCATTAGATACGTGCGACAGTCGAACGTCGGAGAAGACGGGAGTCGATTCCGAGGTCTGAATCTCGTTTTACAGCAGATTTACCGAACGTTCGGGGGTGCGAAAAGGGGACGAAACGTGCCCGCGAATTGGTCCGGTTGTGGTAGAACTGGGCCGGGGGCCTCCTCACGGTGCTAGTACTGTTTTGCGCTCAAAGAAATGTCAAAAATAATGCGGGAGGCCCTGCGCCCATATTTCCGCCCGAAAAGGACAAAATCCGTGAGCTATAGCACACGGATTGCGGCCAAATTTCGTCTTTCAGGGGCGGTGTGGGATTTTTGGCTGGCGTGGTCGGGTTTAGTGGGAGTCGGTGGCGGGAGAAAACGGAATCCAATTCCGAGCTCCGGAACTCGTTTAACGGCCATTTTACCGCCAGAGAACGGGTTCCCAAACGGGTGGGCCAACTCGTCCGATTCAGGCAAAACCGGAGAAAGAAGTGGAAGGTAGGCGTGGATCTCAGTTTTTGGTCCAAGAATGCGAAGCAACGGCGAGGACCGTGTCCTCACATTCTGGCCAAATGCTCGCCCGCAGCCAAGTCCAAGCCCAAGGCACGCAGGCACCCCATAGCCAAGACCAAGGCATGCATGCCTCGGCCTTGGCCTTGGCCGCGGGATGGCTCCCTATCCTTGCTCCGGGAGCGCGGCCCAAGTGTGATTTTTGTGTGCGCGAGATTGTGCGACGAGCCTTGGTCGTGAGCATGTGCTGCATTTCAAGCAAGGCACGGAGCCATCCCGCGGCCAAGGCCAAGGCCGAGGTATGCAGCCACCCCGTGGCCAAGACCAAGGCACGTGTCCACCCGCGACCAAGGCCATGGCACCAACCCAGCCCGCGGCCAAGGCTATGGCACCCAGCCAGCCCGCGGCCAAGGCCTAGGCACGTAGCCAGACCGCGGCCTAGGCACGTAGCCAGACCGCGGCCAAGGCCTTGGCACGCAGCCACCCCGAGGCCAAGGCCAAGGCCATGGCATGCAGCCACCCCGCGGCCAAGGCCAAGGCCGTGTACTGTCGCTCACGTATCTTGGGCGGAAAACAGTACTTGCGCCGTGAGGAGGCCCCCGGCCCAGTTCTACCACAATCAGACCAATTCGCGGGCACGTTTCGTCCCCTTTTCGCACCCCCGCACCCTTGGTAAATCGGCCGTAAAACAAAGTTCGGACCTCGAAATTGACTCCCCTCTTTTCCAACGCTCGACTGTCGCACATATCTAATGCATCACCCCAAAATCCCGCACCGCCCCGGAAACGCGAAAGTTGGCCAAGATCCGTGAGCTAAAGCACACGGCCTTGGCCTTGACCGCGGGGTGGCTGCGTTCCATGGCCTTGGCCTTGGCTGCGGGGTGGCTACGTGCCATGGCCTTGGCCTTGGCCTCGGGGTGGCTGCGTGCCAAGGCCTTGGCCGCGGGCTGGCTGCGTGCCTAGGCCTTGGCTGCAGGCTGGCTGGGTGCCATGGCCTTGGCCGCGTGGTGGACGCGTGCCTTGGCCTTGGCCACCGGGTGGCTGCGTGCCTCGGTCTTGGCCTTGGCCGCGGGCTGGCTCCGTGCGTTGCTCGAGATGCAGCACATGCTCGAGACCAAGGCAGGTCGCACACTCTCACGCACACACAACACACACTCCGGCCGCGCTCCCGAGGCATGGATAGGGAGCTCGAGCGTGGCCCTGTGCCTTGGCGTTGGCCGCAGGGTGGCTGCATGGCTTGGCCTTGGCTGCGGGCGAGCATTTGGCCAAAATGTGAGCACACGGTCCTCGCCGTTTCTTCATATTCTTGGACCAAAAACTGATATCCACATCTACCTTCCACTTCTTTCTCCGGTTTTGCCTGAATCGGACGAGTGGGCCCACCCATTTGGGCACCCGTTCGCTGCCGGTAAGATGGCCGTAAAACGAGTTTCGGAGCTCGGAATTGGATTCCGCTTTCTCCCACCACCGTCTCCCACCAAACCCGACGACGCCAGCCCAAAATCCCAAGCCGCCTCCGAAACGCGAAATTTGGCCACAATCCGTGTGCTATAGCTCATGGATTTTGGCCTTTTCTGGCGGAAAAAAGGGCGCAGGGCCTCCCGCATTATTTTTGCCATTTCTTCGAGAGGAAAGCAGTACTTGCGCCGTGAGGAGGCCCCCGGCCCAGTTCTACCACAACCGGACCAATTCGCGGGCACGTTTCGTCCCATTTTCGCACCCCCGAACGTTCGGTAAATCAGCCGTAAAACGAGATTCAGACTTCGGAATCGACTCCCGTCTTCTCCGACGTTCGACTGTCGCACGTATCTAATGCATCATTCCAAAATCCCGCACCGCCCCGGAAACGCGAAAGTTGGCCAAGATCCGTGAGCTACAGCACACGGCCTTGGCCGCGGGGTGGCTGCGTGCCTAGGCCTTGGCAGCGGCGTGGCTGGGTGCCATGGCCTTAGCCTTATCCATGGGGTGGCTGCGTGCCTTGGCCTTGGCCGCGGCGTGGCTCGGTGCCATGGCCTTGGCCGCGGGGTGGCTGGGTGCCATGGCCTTGGCCTTGGCCATGGGGTGGCTGCGTGCCTAGGACTTAGCCGCGGGGTGGCTGGGTGCCATGGCCTTGGCCTTGGCCGCGGGGTGGCTGTGTGCCCTGGCCTTGGCCGCGGGGTGGCTGCGTGCCTTGGCCTTGGCTGCGGGCTGGCTGCGTGCCTTGCTCGAAATGCAGCACATGCTCGGGACCAAGGCACATCGCACACTCTCGCGCACACACAACACAAACTTGGGCTGCGCTCCCGGGGCAAGGATAGGGAGCTCGAGGCTTGCCCTGTGCCTTGGCCTTGGCCGCGGGCGAGCATTTGGCCAAAATGTGAGCACACGGACCTCGCCGTTGCTTCGTATTCTTGGACCAAAAATTGAGATCCACACCTACCTTCCACCCGTTTGGGCACCCGTTCTCTGGCGGGTAAATTGCCGTAAAACGAGTTTCTGAGCTCGGAATTGGATTCCATTTTCTCCCGCCACCGACTCCCACCAAACCCGACCACGCCAGCTAAAAATCCCATGCCGACCACGAAACGCGAAATTTGGCCGCAATACGTGTGCTATAGGTCACGGATTTTGGCCTTTTCGGGCGGAAAAATGGGCGCAGGGCCTCCCGCATTATTTTCGCCATTTCTTCGAGAGGAAAACAGTACTAGCACCGTGAGGAGGCCCCCAGCCCAGTTCTACCACAACTGGACCAATTCGCGGGCATGTTTCTTCCCCTTTTCGCACCCCCGCACGTTCGTTAAATCAGACGTAAAACGAGGTTCGGACCTCGGAATTGACTCCCGTCTTCTCCGACGTTCAACTGTCGCACATATCTAATGCATCACCACAAAATCCCGCCCCGCCCCGGAAACGGGAAAGTTGGCCAAGATCCGTGAGCTACAGCACACGGCCTTGGCCGCGGGGTGGCTTCGTGCCTAGGCCTTGGCCGCGGGGTGGCTGGGTGCCCTGGCCTTGGCCTTCGCTACGGGGTGGCTGCGTGCCTTGGCCTTCGCCACGGGGTGGCTGCGTGCCTTGGCCTTCGCCACGGGGTGGCTGCGTGCCGAGGCCTTGGCCGCGGGGTGGCTTCGTGCCAAGGCCTTGTCCGCGGGGTGGCTGGGTGCCATGGCCTTGGCCGTGGCCGCGGGGTGGCTGCGCGCCTTGGCCTTCGCCACGGGGTGGCTGTGCGCCTTGGCCTTCGCCACGGGGTGGCTGCGTGCCTTGGCCTTCGCCACGGGGTGGCTGCGTGCCGAGGTCTTGGCCGCGGGGTGGCTGGGTGCCATGGCCTTGGCCTTGGCTGCGGGGTGGCTTCGTGCCTAGGCCTTGTCCGCGGGGTGGCTGGGTGCCATGGCCTTGGCCTTGGCCGCGGGGTGGCTGCGTGCCTTGGCTTTGGCCGCGGGCTGGCAGCGTGCCTTGCTCGAAATGCAGCACATGCTCGCGACCAAGGCACGTCGCACACTCTCGCACACACACAACACAAAGTTGGCCCGCGCTCCCGGGGCAAGGATAGGGAGCTCGAGCGTGGCCCTGTGCCTTAGCCTAGGCCGCGGGCGAGCATTCGGCCAAAAAGTGAGCAGACGGTCCTTGCCGTTGCTTCGTATTCTTGGACTAAAAACTGAGATCCACACCTACCTTCCATTCTTTCTCCTGTTTTCCCTGAATCGGACGAGTTGGCCCACCCGTTCTCTGGCGGTAAAATGGCCGTTAAACGAGTTTCGGAGCTCAGAATTGGATTCCGTTTTCTCCCGCCACCGACTCCCACCAAACCCGACCACGCCAGGCAAAAATCCCACGCCGCCCCTGAAACACCAAATTTGGCCGCAATCCGTGTGCTATCACGGATTTTGGCCTTTTCGGGCGGAAAAATGGGCGCAGGGCCTCCCGCATTATTTTCGCCATTGCTTTGAGCGGAAAACAGTACTAGCACCGTGAGGAGGCCCCCGGCCTAGTTCTACCACAAGCGGACCAATTCGTGGCCACGTTTCGTCCCCTTTTCGCACCCCCGTACATTCGGTAAATCAGCCGTAAAACGAGGTTCGGACCTCGGACTCGACTCCCGTCTTCTCCGACGTTCGACTGTCGCACGTATCTAATGCATCACCCCAAAATCCCGCACCGCCCCGGAAACGCGAAAGTTGGCCAAGATCCGTGAGCTACAGCACACGGCCTTGGCCGCGGGGTGGCTGCGTACCTAGGCCTTGGCAGCGGCGTGGCTGGGTGCCATGTCCTTGGCCTTGGCCACGGGGTGGCTACGTGCCTTGGCCTTGGCCACGGGGTGGCTGCGTGCCTTGGCCTTGGCCGCGGGGTGGCTGCGTGCCTAGGCCTTGGCCACGGGTGGCTGGGTGCTATAGCTCACGGATTTTGGCCCTTTCGGGCGGAAAAATGGCCGCAGGGCCTCCCGCATTATTTTCGCCATTTCTTCGAGAGGAAAACAGTACTAGCACCGTGAGGAGGCCCCAGCCCAGTTCTACCTTAACCGGATCAATTCGCAGGCACGTTTCGTCCCCTTTTCGCACCCCCGCACGTTCGGTAAATCAGACGTAAAACGAGGTTCGGACCTCGGAATCGACTCCCGTCCTCTCCGATATTCGACTGTCGCACGTATCTAATGCATCACCGCAAAATCCCGTCCCGCCACGGAAACGCGAAAGTTGGCCAAGATCCGTGAGCTACAGCACACGGCCTTGGCCGCGGGGTGGCTGCGTGCCTAGGTCTTGGCCATGGGGTGGCTGGGTGCCATGGACTTGGCCTTGGCGACGGGGTGGCTATGTGCCTAGGCCTTGGCCGCGGGGTGGCTGCGTGCCTAGGCCTTGACCGCAGGGTGGGTGGGTGCCATGGCCTTGCCCTTGGCCGCGGGGTGGCTGCGTGCCTTGCTCCAAATCTAGCACATGCTCGCGACCAAGGCACGTCGCACACTCTCGCGCACACACAGCACACACTTGGACCACGCTCCCGGGGCAAGGATAGGGAGCTCGAGCGTGGCCCTGTGCCTTGGCCTTGGCCGCAGGGTGGCCGCGTGCCTTGGCATTGGCCTTGGCCGCGGGCGAGCATTTGGCCAAAATGTCAGGTCGCGGTCCTCGTGGTTGCTTCACATTCTTGGACCAAAAACTGAGATCCACACCTACCTTCTACTTCTTTCTCCGGTTTTGCCTGAATCGGACTAGTTGGCCCACCCGTTTTGGAACCCGTTCTCTGTCGGTAAAATGGCCGTAAAATGAGTTTCGGAGCTCGGAATTGGATTCCGTTTTCTCCAGCCACCGACTCCCACCAAACCCGACCACGCCAGCCAAAAATCCATGCCACCCCTGAAACATGAAATTTGGCCGCAATCCGTGTGCTATAGCTCACGGATTTTGGCCTTTTCGGGCGGAAAAATGGGCACATGGCCTCCCGCATTATTTTCGCCCGTTCTTCGAACGCAAAACAGTACTAGCACCGTGAGGAGGCCCCAGGCCCAGTTCTCCCACAACCGGACCAATTCGCGGGCACGTTTCGTCCCCTTTTCGCACCCCCGCACGTTCGGTAAATCAGCCGTAAAATGAGGTTCGGACCTCGGAATCGACTCCCATCTTCTGCGATGTTCGATTGCTACACGTATCTAAGATCCGTGAGCTACAGCACACAGCCTTGGCCAAGATCCGTGAGCTACAGCACACGGCCTTGGCCGCGCGGTGGCTGCTTGCCTAGGACTTGGCAGCGGCGTGGCTGGGTGCCATGGCCTTGGCCTAGGCCACGGAGTGGCTGCGTGCCTTGGCCTTGGCCGCGGGCTGGCTTCGTGCCTTGCTCGAAATGCAGCACATGCCCGCGACCAAGGCACGTCGCACACTCTCGCGCACACACAACACACACTTGGGCCGCGCTCCCGGGGCAAGGATAGGGAGCTCGAGCGTGGGCCTGTGCCTTGGCCTTGGCCGCGGGGTGGCCGCGTGCCTTGGCCTTGGCCATGGCCGCAGGCGAGCATTTGGCCAAAATGTGAGCACACGGTCCTCGCCGTTGCTTCGTATTCCTGGACCAAAAACTGAGATCCACACCTACCTTCCACTTCTTTCTCCGGTTTTGCCTGAATCCGACTAGTTGGCCCACCCGTTGGGCACGCGTTCTCTGGCATTAAAATGGCCGTAAAACGAGTTTCGGAGCTTGGAATTGGATTCCGTTTTTTCCGCCACCGACTCCCACCAAACCCGGCCACGCGAGCCAAAAATCCCATGCCGCCGCAGAAACGCGAAATTTGGCCGCAATCCGTGTGATATAACTCACGGATTTTGGCCTTTTCGGGCGGAAAAATGCGAAAGTTGGCCAAGATCCGTGAGCTACAGCACACGGCCTTGGCCGCGGGGTGGCTGGGTGCCATGGCCTTGGCTTTGGCCGCGGGGTGGCTGCGTGCCTTGGCTTTGGCCGCGGGGTGGCTGCGTGCCTTGGCTTTGGCCGCGGGCTGGCTGCGTGCCTTGCGCGAAATGCAGCACATGCTCGCGACCAAGGCACGTCGCACACTCTCACACACACACAACACACACTTGGACCGCGCTCCCGGGGCATGGATAGGGAGCTCGAGCGTGGCTCTCTGCCTTGGCCTTGGCCGCGGGGTGGCCGCGTGCCTTGGCCTTTGCCTTGGCCGCGGGCAAGCATTGTGCCAAAATGTGAGCACACGGTCCTCGCCGTTGCTTCGTATTGTTGGACCAAAAACTGAGATCCACACCTACCTTCCACTTCTATCTCCGGTTTTTCCTGAATCCGACGAGTTGGCCCCGTTTGGGCACCCGTTCTCTGGCAGTAAAATGGCCGTAAAACGAGTTTCGGAGCTCGGAATTGGATTTCATTTTCTCCCGCCACCGACTCCCACCAAACCCGACCACGCCAGCCAAAAATCCCACGCCGCCCCCGAAACGCGAAATTTGGCCGCAATCCGTGTGCTATAGCTCACGGATTTTGGCCTTTTCGGGCGGGAAAATGCGAAAGTTGGCCAAGATCCGTGAGCTACAGCACACGGCCTAGGCCGCGGGGTGGCTGCGTGCCTAGGCCATGGCCGCGGGGTGGATGCGTGCCTAGACCTTGGCCGCGGGGTGGCTGGGTGCCATGGCCTTGGGTTTGGCCGCGGGGTGGCTGCGTGCCTTGGCTTTGGCCGCGGGCTGGCTGCGAGCCTTGCTCGAAATGCAGCACATGCTCACGACCAAGGCACGTCGCACACTCTCGCACACACACAACACACACTTGGACCGCGCTCACGGATTTTGGCCTTTTTGGCCGGAAAAATGGGCGCAGGGCCTCCCGCATTATTTTCGCCATTTCTTCGAGAGGAAAACAGTACTAGCACCGTGAGGAGGCCCCGGCTCAGTTCTACCACAACCGGACCAATTCGCAGGCACGTTTCGTTCCCTTTTCGCAACCCCGCACGTTCGTTAAATTAGACGTAAAACTAGGTTCGGACCTCGGAATCGACTCCCGTCTTCTACGACGTTCGACTGTCGCACATATCTAATGCATCACCCCAAAATCCTGCCCGCCCCGGAAACGCGAAAGTTGGCCAAGATCCGTGAGCTACAGCACACGGCCTTGGCCTAGGCCACGGGGTGGCTGGGTGCCATGGCCTTGGCCTTGGCCGCTGGGTGGCTGCGTGCCTTGGCCTTGGCCGCGGGGTGGCTGGGTGCCATGGCCTTGGCCTTGGCCGCTGGGTGGCTGCGTGCCTTGGCCTTGGCCTCGGGCTGGCTGCGTGCCATGCCCGAAATGCAGCACATTCTCTTGACCAAAGCACGTCGCACACTCTCGCGCACACACAATACACACTTCGGCCGCGCTCCCGGGGCAAGGATAGGGAGCTCGAGCGTGGCCCAGTGCCTTGGCCTTGGCCGTGGGGTGGCCGCGTGCCTTGGCCGCAGGCGAGCATTTGGCCAAAATGTGAGCACACGGTCCTCGCCGTTGCTTCGTATTCTTGGATCAAAAACTGAGATCCACACCTACCTTCCACTTCTTTCTCCAGTTTTGCCCGAATCGGATGAGTTGGCCAACCCGTTTGGGCACCCGTTCTCTGGCGGTAAAATGGCCATAAAACGAGTTTCGGAGCTCGGAATTGGATTCCGTTATTTCCGTCACCGACTCCCACCAAACCCGGCCACGCCAGCCAAAAATCCCACGCCGCCCACGAAACGCGAAATTTGGCCGCAATCCGTGTGCTATAGCTCACGGATTTTGGCCTTTTCGGGCGGAAAAATGCGAAAGTTGGCCAAGATCCGCGAGCTACAGCACACGGCCTTGGCCGCGGGGTAGCTGGGTGCCATGGCCTTGGCGTTGGCCGCGGGGTGGCTGGGTTCTTTGGCTTTGGCGGCGGGCTGGCTGCGTGCCTTGCTTGAAATGCAGCACATGCTCGCGACCAAGGCACGTCGCAAACTCTCACACACACACAACGCACACTTGGACCCGCTGCCGGGCATGGATAGGGAGCTCGAGCGTGGCCCTCTGCCTTGGCCATGGCCGCGGGTGGCGCGGGCGAGCATTTTGCCAAAATGTGAGCACACGGTCCTCGCCGCAGTTTCGTATTCTTGACCAAAAACTGAGATCCACACCTACCTTCCACTTCTTTCTCCGGTTTTGCCTGAATCCGACGAGTTGGCCCACCCGGTTGGGCACTCGTTCTCTGGCAGTAAAATGGCCGTAAAACGAGTTTCAGAGCTCGGAATTGATTCCGTTTTCCGTCACCGACTCCCACCAAACCGGCCACGCCAGCCGAAAATCCCACGCCGCCCACGAAACGCGAAATTTGGCCGCAATCCGTGCGCTATAGCTCACGGATTTTGGCCTTTTCGGCGGAAAATGCGAAAAAGTTGGCCAAGATCCGTGAGCTACAGCACACGGGCGTTGCCCGCTGGGTGGCTGCGTGCCTAGGCCGTGGCCATGGGGTGGCTGCGTGCCTAGGCCTTGGCCGCGTGTGGCTGCGTACCTAGGCCTTGGCCGCAGGCTGGCTGGGTGCCATGACCTTGGCTTTGGCCGCGGGGGTGGCTGTGTGCCTTGGCTTTGGCAGCGGGCTGGCCGCATGCCTTGCTCAAAATGCAGCACATGCTCGCATGTGAAGGCACGTCGCACACTCACACACACACAACACACACTTGGACCGGGCTCCCTTGGGCATGGA
>JASUUG010001252.1:0-43677 GCA_030449905.1 Luvunga scandens
AAAATTAAATCAAAAGTTTTCTATGGTAATATAGTCTAAATTTTATTTTTAGTTAAAATTATTATAATACACAATTAAAAATATTGTGTGTGTGTGTATTTATTTATTTATTTATTTATTTATGTGTAAGTAAATTTTATCTTATATTATGTATATTTTAATTATTTGTTTTCTCACAATAGTTTAACTGTAAAATTTATTAAACACCAATAATTGCTTTCAAAACTCATAATACTTTTAAAAACAAAATTTCTCAAATACTTAATTAATTCTATTTAAAACTGATTATTTCTACAACACAACCAATAGTAATTGATTATTTTACAAGATACAGTATTCCCAAAATAATTTGGGTCCCCAAACCATATGTATAATTTGCACACTTATCATCGTTTTTAGATTTCGTTTTCCTCATTAATTGATTATGAAATTGATGAAAAAAAAAAAAAAAAAGGGAAAAGGGTTTTGCCTAAATCCATTCATTGTTGGTCCCTAGCAACGAGGCATATGCCTGAAAAAGGTACAATGAAACCCATAGAAGAAGGCAAAGTCCAAAAGAGATGCCTCAACAAAAGGAAGCGCAATCATAACAATGAAGAAGAAGGAGGAGTTTAATTGCTTTGTTAGGCAAAAGTTGGTCTGAATCATTTTGAAGCACCAAACTTTCATCTCTCACCTACAAGTAACCTATTTGTTGGCCACTTTCCTACCATCTCTGATCTCCCACCTTCTTCTTTTTTTCTTTTTTAATTTATTTTATTTTATTTTTTTTGTTAAAGACGGACAAATTTGATGGTGATGTACTTGATAATCCGATATATTGAGACCCAAAATGAAAAGAACTTATTTGGGCCTAATGCGGCTGAGGCCTCGGAGTTGTTTCCAAGTCCATGTCGTTTACAATCTGATATGTTGTTACTTCCATGCTGATTTCACCCCTCTTCCTCGGAACGTGCTATCTTTTATGGTGTGTGGTTAGATGGGAGTGTGTACATATTAACTTTTTGATAAATTTGTGTGTGGTAGCAGCCTGCTGGGGCCGTTTTGACTACAATTCATTTATGAGCAACCATTAACTAGTGAAAATGATATATGAACAATGATTTTGACAAAATAAATGAGATGACAAAATTAATTATTACAATCAATTTGTCTAGTGATGAAAATGCTTTCATCTTCAGTGTTTTACTCAAAATTTTTATTCACAGATGATGTATCATTACTAATGAGAAAAACTTGTCTAAGACATGCATATATTCATCAATTTTACTAGTGGGATTAATTAAATTTAACATTGTGACACCCATTGAATTTAATGTTTAAAAATTCAATGACCCCATGGTGGATTCCATCGCTATGCCAAATGTCAGAGCATGAGCGGCCGGCGTATCACCCCAGCTTGGAAGTTTTCGTTTGTCCGCGGGTACTATATCCTAGTTCCCACAGCTCCTTTTTCATATACCAGTCAATATGACTTGGTGAACAATTTTCTTCGTGTATTGCGACAAGATACTGACCGGCATAAGAAAAAAGGAGCCGCAGGAGCCAGGCAACTGCCCAAGGCCAAATGAAAACACACAAGCAACTGAAACTCAATTATGAACTTTTCCAAGATTGACTTAAACCAATAAAAGTCCTTTTGTATTCGATTTAATATGAACAAAGTTTACCAAATCATGCCCATTTTGTATCAATTAATACAAGTTCAAGCATCCCCACACCGCAGTACCAATGGCACCATCATCTTCAATCCAATTCATTGACACAGCGCTTTGGTGCACAACTCCTTTTAGACTATCCTACGCAGATCCTAACCAAAAATGGCTTATCCGAATACAACTACTTTCACTTCTTCAAAATTATCCTAGCTTCAACCTTTCAAATGACACATTCACTCACAACGATGGCACCACCGTGAACCTTTTTAAAGTAAGTGGGTGCCTCCATGTCTCCCAATCCACTCCTCCCATTCACTTCACCGTTTGGCTCCATGAAAATTACCCTTCAATGGCCCCCATGGTTTTCATTGTATCATCAAATTCTATGTACCCAATTCGTCAAAATCACCCTTTTGTTTCCCCATGCGGCACGATCACCACACCTTATTTACAAACTTGGTCATATCCTGGATACAATTTAAATGATCTTGTGCACAATCTAGTTCAGATCTTTTCCCATGATCATCCTTTGGTCTGTTACTCAACTGAGTCTAGCTTCACCCACACTTCACTTGTATCAAAAAGGGAGGCTCTAGACCGCTTTTCGGGCATGCTTCATTACGACATGGGCGCTTTGCAGGCCCGGACAGAGGAGGAAACGGAGGCGTTATTGACAATCCAAGTTGAACTGAAAAATCGAGCAAGAGTGCTCAGAAATATAGTTTCTGGGCTAGATGATGAAAGAAAGAAGTTGAAAGAAACAGTTATGGAGTTGGCGGGTAGAGCTGATGTGCTAACGAATTGGTTGAAAGTCAACGATGATCCAAAAGCAATTGGGGTGATATTAGGAGATCGAGTGGAGGATGCATTTGAAGCCATAGACGCGGAGTCAAAAGCTGATCTTGAGGGCTCGGCCGCTGATGAGGCTATAGAGGATGTGATATATGCATTGGACAAGGCACTTGAGCAAGGAGTTGTGAGCTTCGACAGTTATATTAGGCAGGTGAGAATCTTGGCTAGGGAACAGTTCTTTCACAGAGATTTGCTAGTGAAACTTAAGGCCAAGAGAGGATTTTCTCATTAAGCCTATTTGTAAATAGAAATATTTCTTTGACCGTGACCGTCCACTCAGATTATAATGTTATAGCTTCCCTTGTTTGAGATTAGTTGAGTTTTAATACCCACGTAATTAAACTTCCCTTGTTTGAGATTAGTTGAGTTTTAATACCCATGTAATTAATCTTTATTTTAAATTCTTTTATTGATTAATTTCTTCAAATTTCATGGTTACACTATTTATATCATACCAATTGGGAAAAAAAGGAAGCAAAAATCTACTGGTTGGCGCCAGAAATGAGAACAGGTTAATGTTAGATTCCGCATCAACAAATCATTGTAGAAAGTAAACTAGTGCAAGAATAGACACGAATAACAGATGCAACCAAAAGTCATTTCTCCATTTTTTTTTATTTTTGGTTGGGACAAAAGCAGACACAAAGGATAAAGCATGTAATATAATGACAGAAGCAACCAAAAGTCATTTTCTTTTTTGGGTTTGTGGGATAAATGCAAACACATTGGATGCGGTACATACTGAAAGAGGAGTAAAACTCAAATCAGACTCTGTGGGAGTAAAATAGAGGTTAGAAGGGTGTTAATGGGATATACACAGAATCGCAAACTTTCATCTCTCACCTACACAAGTAACCTATTGGCTCTTTTCCTACCATTTCCCAACTCGGGAAATAAAAAAATGCCTGGGTAAAAAATTTGTCCTTGATAAACCGATATAAATGAGACCCAAAATGAAAAGAACTTATTTGGGACTAATGAAGGCCCATGCATCAGAGATGTTTCCAAGTCCACGGAGAAGATAGCGTGCGATGGTGTGTCTAGAAAATTGGATGCGTGTATATAGATAGTTTAGCCCTGGATGAATTTGTATGTAGTAGTCTAGATGAAATGATATATGAACACAAAACCACTACAAGACTAGAATCGTATTTGAGATAATTAATTTTGCCTTTATGTAAACACTACCATCTTATTCATTCGGTCAAATTTTGTTTTCATATATCATTTACTCCTATAGAATAAAGTCCTAAGACACTTATATAGACTAATATAACCACTAACGTACTACAATGAAGTGTCAACACCACAAAGCTTAGGTTGAACAAGCTTGGTTGGAAATTGAACTTGACTTTTCAAGATTACTATTCTAGAGGGAACTATTCAAGTGGGATCTATTATGTTCTATTCTATGTAAAATTTTGAGGAAAAGATTGCATTATAAAATAAGAATATGTGACACATATAGATAAAATTTTCAATCTAGATCATTGAAAAGAATTGCTAAAGACCATACCACATTTTCAACATCAACAACATCTGCATGGATTAACATAATCATCAAACAACAACCATGCATTAACAAACCTTATGCTATAGGAGAGATGATATAGTACATCAAAGGTATTACATCCAATTAATACATATATGTCATGTGCATATTTGTTTTTAAAAATTAATGTGTAATTGATAGTTATATTTAATTGACCTATATTTGTTATATGTGCATTAATTAGACATAGTACCTCTATATTTTAGAATTTCTTTACGAATAGAGGTAATCTTCAAACATTTGAAATGCATACTCATTTTCATGCTTATTGAGACAAAATAAAGCATAAAGCCTCTTAATTTAGTCATATTTGACAAAAAAAATTTAGATTGAAGGTTTAATATAACACATTTTTTCACTCAAAGTAATATGCACAATGTTTGTTGAAACACATTAATGAGCCTCACAAAATTTAAATAAAAATAGTGTTGAATTCGGCTCATGATACCACAAACAAAGAAAGTACATAGTGACAAAATGAATTTGAACATTAGTGTAGTCACAATTTGTAATAGTAAGCATGGATATTATTTTTTATTAAACATATCATTCAACCATATCTCAATCTCTAAGAAAGTAAATATATACCACAACTAAAGTAGTTTCATGCAAGATAAGCTTTTAGAAAAGAAAGGGGGGGAATAAATCTTTCTAAGTTTCCATAAAAAATAACAAAGGTAATATAGAGCACCTTTTACTTGTGCATGAGTGCCAAGATAAGTAATTAGATTTAAGGTGATACAGAACATTACGCCCAATAAAACTAGATCAAATATGTGACCAATAAGACAATCTTTCAGTAAACATACGAATGCTTTCAATCTTAGATATTAAAGCTTATGTGACTCGTGACTCCACATATAAAATGTGTTTCTTATAGTAATCCAAAGACTCCACCTATCATAGAGATTAATAGCGATATCAAACTGAGAAATAAAAATCATAAAATCTTGTGTGTGTAACTCGAGTGATTGCCTTCCCCTCTTGGCTTGTATATTCTCCACCATATAAAAGGATTCATCCTTTTTGGCTAGATACCAGGTTCATCTCTAGAAAATCATCAAATTCTTGAATGAGATAGAATCAAAAGTAAATGTTCTCCGCAGCGCATACATCCTCCCTTTCAAATTATACTCAAGAATGGAATAAATACTATTTAAAGCATAAAAACGATTCTTTTTAGAAAAAAAATGTCATTCCACTTCATGCCATCTATTAATGTACTCTAATTTGCCCTTTCTTAGCCAACTTTCAAAGATTCCATTAAATTATAAAGACATATAACCTATGTACACCTACTATGAATGCACAGAACTACTTTTCTGTTGTAAAAATCTCTCACTAAATCTTTTTTCTAATTCACTCCCATCAAATGCTAGTTTTGGGACTGTGAATCGTGTCCTAAATTGAATATTATGTACTAGTAAAGAAAATCTATCAACAGATACAATAATGTGCCTTTTTGAACTTTTTGCCAAGCGATGGTCCTCGGTCGATAGATGCTGATGGTGAACTGTTTTAACTCCACAAATCAAACATACTTCAATGATAATACCATCTATTTTTACCAAATTTTTTGTAGGTTCGATTCCAGCCAATTTGATAGTTCTCACTGGATTAAGCTCAAATCTGATTTAAACAAATAAATTTATATTTGAGGGGAGCTTGTGCTAAATTGGGCTTCAGATATAAATGTAAAGAACATAAATGGCCTCCTAAAAATGGAGAAGTGTATGATGATTTAAAAGATGAAGAAAAGAAGATAGTGTAAGAGAGGAAAAAACATGAGGCAAGGAGATGATGGAATAAAAGAGCAAAATAAAGTATGCCCTAAAATAAATGAATAAGACATTTATATAGTGAAGGCTAGTGGTAAGGATAGTGCAAAAAAAAGGGGCTAGATGTCATTCTTAGGTTAAAAAGAGAAATACTTTTAGGGCTATATGTCATATTTATGGAAAAAGACAATAATATTCCTTTTGTGCTAGATTTATTTATTTTTCATAAATATTTTGAAGTATCCAACCTTCATTATTAATTTTCAAGTCAATCCAATGTTGCAAATTCTTCCAAATGACATCTTTATACTACTCCAAGTATTGTGTTTATTTTGTTCTTATAATTGTCCACTTGTCATTCATTTATTAGTCTATAATATCCTTTTAAATTTACTTCCAAACACCATCATCGATATACACCAAGAAAAGTGTATTATAACCTTCACCCTTTATAATAAAGCGCCATTGATTTGTCTTTAGAGCTAACAACCTTAAACTGCATCCGCAATGAACTTTCTTGAGTATTTTAACAAAACAATCATATGCTAGATTCGCCCGGTCACACAAAGGCTTCCACTTATTCATAATCTCTTTCTTTTTTTTTTCTCCATCATCAATATTTTTCATTGCTAGTCTTTCTTTTAAGAATCTTGAACTGGTAAAAGAGAGCATCTTAAAGTGATCTTCAAATAAATGAGGTGATGATTCTCAAAAGAAATATGTTATATACGTCCAACAAATCAAATTATTCCTTTACCTCTTTTAATAAATTTTTCACAAGTGATGGTCGGACCTGAAGGTTAGTAAAGTAATTTAATAATAAAAGATTTAGATCTTTCTCATATAAAAGTACCCTCATTAGAAAAATAAGGTAAAAACAACATACCAATTGAAGCAGTAACCTTGCTAAAGCTGTTGTCACTAAATCACTATGGCTAATTTCTTTGCCAAGACCATGATTATGTCTAAACCTCTTAAAGACAGAGATTGATTTGCATATTATTATTATTTGGTGAGTAGTTCGTCTCTCAACTTCTCCACAGTGCAACATTGTGAAGTGTGAATGTTTTGAATGGATACCTCTATGTCTTCCAATCCATATTGCCAATTTGGTTCTTATTATATCAGTAAATTATGTGTACCTATTTAATCAAAACCACCTTTTTATTTCTCTATGGAGCATAATCATCACTCTTGATCAACAAACTTGGTAATATCCTAGATGCAACTTAAATGATCATCTTGTGCACAATCTAGTTAAAATATTTTCTCATGATTGTCCTTGATCTATTATTCACCTGAGTCTAGCTTCACTCATTCTTCACTTATCTCAAAGGGGAGAGGTTTTAGACCATCTTTCAAGTATACTTCAACATCACATGGCCGTGTTATAGGCCAGGACACAGGAAGAAACAAATGAGTTGTTGATAATGCAAATTGAATCAATAAATCGAGTTGGTTTCATAAAAAACATAGACTCTGAACTAGAGCATGAAAAAAAAAAGTTGAAAGAGAGAGTTATGGGTTTGTAAAGAGAGCTGATGTGCTAATGAATTGGTTGAAAGTTAATAGTGATCCAAAAGCAATTATGGTTACATTGGGAGATCAAGTGAATGATGCATTTTGAAGCCATTGATAAGGAGTCAAAAGCTAGATGGCTCGACTCTGATGAGGCTACAAAGGATGTGATATATGCATTGGACAAGGCACTTGAGTAAGGAGTCATGAGAATCTTGGCTAAGGAACAGTTTTTTCATAGAGATTTACTAGTGAAACTCAAGGTCAAGAGAGGATTGTATGAGTAAAATCTTATTTGTAAATAGAAGTATTTTTTTTCAGTGTACACTCGAAAAATAATATTATAGTTTCAATTGAAACCAGTTAAATTTTAATATCCATGCATTAATATTCATCTAAAATTATGTTATTGATTGATTTCTTCAAATTTCATGACTAAGGACTCACACCACTTTTCTCATGCCAATTGAAAACATATCCACTAGCTACCATCAGAAATGAGAACAACTCAATGTTAGGCTCCACATAAACGATCCATTGTAGAAAGTAAAATTAAAGCAAAAGCAAACACAAATGAATTTGCAATGAAAAGCTTTTTTTTTTTTAAATGGAAAAATGCAAATATATCGATGTGTTTATAAGGGATATTATTATTGCATCAGATAGCTTTTCTTACCATATCACCTTACTACTAGAATTTTAACAATTATTTTTTCTTTCTTAACGTTTCAATTTTTATTATTTCACCATCAAAATAGTAACAATAACATAACTTTTAACATAAATTATAATAGAAGTCTATTTTACCCCTAAACTGTGTAAGTACAATTTAATCTTCTTATGTAATGCTCTCCCAAATTGACTATTTTTTATAAAAATTATAATACTTTTGGTTTCATATGTTAAATTTCTTCAAATACTCTTATGAGTTTATGACATCAGCAATTTCTTAAAGTGATAAAATGATAAAAACTAAAGCATTAAGTTAGGAAAAAAACAATTGCTAGACATCTTTGGCGATAAAGTAATATATCATAAAAATTAGATGGTAAAATGATAATATATCTAATTATAATACTAAAATACATTTAAGAATTGAATTGAGATTTTGTGAGAGTAAAATAGAGGGTGTTAATGGGATTTTGTAAGTAATAGTAACAGAAAGAATAAAGGAACGGGCTTCGGGCTGTGCTTTAAAGGTCAAGGCCCATAACAAAAGTTTCTAACATTAGATCAATGAAGAACTGAGTATCGAGTCCTTTAAAATGTACTCGTAAAATCCCTCTTCTCAAAATACCCCATTAAAGTAATTCTAATAACATCCTTCTAATTTCAAAAGATGTCCTTCATATATATATGTGTATGTATGTGTGTGCGTGTGTGTGTGAGAGAATGTCACTAAAATATAAATAAGTATAGATTTCAATACATTAGAGATTGTGTTTTTTGGTCTATTAGGGACATTTTTACCTTATTAAAATAAGGATGTCCTTACTATATATATATATATATATATATATATATATATATATATATATATATATATATATATATATATTCTTTTTTCTTTTTTCTTTTTTCTTTTTTCTTTTTTCTTTTCTTTTCTAAATATATTTTTTTCTAATATGAGTGCAGGCCTTTTGACACCTTTCAAAATTCCTCAAAACACTCAATTTCAAATGAAATTACCTAAATAACCAAGACAAATTAATTGATTTTTTAAAATTTTAAATGGGAATTCAATTAAACATTTAAATGATAATTATTTTATCAAATTATTCAAACTTACCCCTTTCCATAATTTTTATTCAAATTTGAAATTTTAATTAAAAATATATTTTAAAAAAATTATAGGAGTTTAGAGGTATGGAGATAGAAATTAAATAATAAGAAGAAAATTATTTAATATTTAAGGATTTGTATGTATTTTTTATAAATAAAAACTTAAAAAAATATTTTTTAAGATAAATTTTACGAGAAGATGGTTACTTTTAATATATAGGTTTTTATTTATAAATCAAAGTGAATGTATTTTAGGAAATAGATCTCCCAATGGATTCTATAAGGACTTTAGGAGTGTTTAAAAAGTGCTCCACTTTTCGTACAAACTACTTCTTTCTCTCCCAATTCTTACCTATACATGACGAAATTGATTGTCATTTTAAAGAAAGAAGGCGAACAAAAAATGAAAAACATGAAACACAAGTTTATTGATATAAGATAATGCTACGCGAAAAGAAATTTAAAAAATAGACAATGGCTATAACAAGAAAATACAATACCTCTACCAAATGAAATCCCAACTTAAGTGCAAAAAACAAAACCTAGTTAATTAATAATACAAAAATTTTTTCATGGAAGTGATTTGTAAACTTTATATGTTATTATTAAAAAAAAGGATTAAGAAGAAAAAGAAGAAGAAAAGCCAAGTATAATGAAAGAGGCAAATATCTATAAAAGGTGTAAGCAGTTTTTTTAATGAGAAAAAAGGAACCATGCATTTTTCATGCCTTTTACTTTAAGGGGTTACTAGGTTACAACTACTGTAACTTATATTTCTTTCAAAAATTATGTAAACCGTGTAATAAATGATGGAACTTATACAATTTTTAAAGGGACGGTAAGATTGTAACTTAATTGATGGTGATATTTCTACCTACTTGATAATTTTTGTGAATCCACCCCACTTTAAATAAATAATTATAATAAGTACACATTACTTTTAAATAATACAAATAAAAAAATACCCATTAGTTTTGAAGGACCTACAAATGTGGTGATATTTCAAGCTACCTAATAGTTTTTGTAAATCCATCCTATTTTAAATAAATAATTATAATAAGTACACATTACTTTTAAACAATACAAATGAAAAAGAAGTTTATAGATTTAATTAAATGAAATTAAATATCTAAATTATTAGATAAAATAGCACATGTTTCTTGGGGCAATGTGATCATTTGATATCATTAAGATAAAATAATCAAATGAAACTTATCTTAAAGCAACCTAAGTGGTCAAAGATACCTAAATAAAAAATATTTAATTAATTAATTGTTAAAAATGTTTTGTTAATCTGCATATTTTAAAAATAATATCAACTCATTACAAATTTTTTTTAGAAGCATGGTGAATTTAAAAAAATAATTGGGTCGAAATATTCCTACCCTTAGTTTAATTGTAATTAAGGTTAAAAACGTAAACTCGGTTAAGAGAGTCTTTATGAGCTAGAAGTGTGGTTTTATAAGAAAATTAGAGGGGTATCGAAACTCTGCTCACCAAAGAAGCCTTCTGGTTCAGAACTTCAAACTTCCAAGTACGGCAAGCACATGCACATCAGAGTTGAGAACACCTTAAACCGGCGAACCAAAACATTACACGTACACGTTCTAACGTCCTCTCTATTGAAAGCTTCACCGTAACATCCTCATACTTCCAATAATACCCTTACTCTCAAGGGGCCATTTGATTCTAAATCTGGGACCTTTCTGTAAATTCATCCAAAGTCCTTAATTTTCTCGACTCTAAAACTAAAAAGTCTAAACTCTGCTGGAGGTCCAATCTTCTACTTTTGGCTACAAAAACCGTTCCCTGCTCTTTACTCTGTTAGATGCAAGAACCACACTTTGCGGATGCATGATCCTTAACGTACACCAATTGTCACAATTTCTTAAGATCCCATTTCTTTTCCGTTTAACTTTTGTTCAAATCCCGCTTTCTTTCGTTTCTCTCATGAGTGCTTTCTATATACAGTTGCATTTAAGAGCCACTGGCTTTGCCGCATTTGGTAGTTGACATTCTTGGCTCTGCGTCGTTTTTCAGTCATGGGGATGTCGTTTTGTTGTTTGGTTTTCTCTGTTCTTCTCTGCCTTTCCGCATCTGGGTTACTGGCAATTGAGAATTTTCACCAAGCGTAAGTTTTATTTCAATTACTGCTATTATCATTATCAATTTTTTATTCTGAATTCTTTTTAATTTGAAGGTATTTTTCGATTGATTTATGATGTAATTAGTTTTTGGAAAATCTAAATGTGCTCTTTTGAACTTTATCATTGTATAAGATGAACATTTTTTAGCTGGGCTTAAAATGTTTTAGTGATCTAGCTGTTTCATTATGGTTTCTTTAATGCTAAGCTAGCAGCTTGTGATGGTATTTTGTTAAGGATGTTAGGAATAGCTTTATTGCTTTAGAAAAAGGAAATCATTTTTTCCCCTGAATGCTGGTAATGGGAATCCACGACGAGTATAATTATGCAGCGTAAATGAAATTGTGACATAGATGTAACATGTATTCAAAGGTTTCATAGAGTATGAAAATAAATAAATGTGTATTAAAGTATGATTTTTAAATCAGATATGCTGATTCCCCTGTTTCTACTAAAATCTATTGACTTTGAGTGATGACCAGTAGGACTTACAGAGTAGCTCAGTGAATTCCTAGCATAGGATATTTTGGTGGGCAATTTGAATTCATTAGAAGGCTAGGTCAGGACATGACAAATATGAGGTAACAAAAAATTCTTTCTCTAAAAGAAGATGAAAAGGAGCTTAAAACTTCGTGCATTCAATTGGAAATCTAAAACCATTTTAATCAAATGAAATTACTAAAGCGTTCTTTAGATGCTGTTTGATTCTTGCATTCCCATTCCTGGTGAGTGAATGCAATAAGCAAAGTGAACATTTAAATAGTCACCTTTATTGGAATTAGTGAATGTGTAATCTATACACACACTTACACTACTTTGTTTAAGTCCTGTCTGATCTTTGTGCATATAGGTTTCCTATTGTGGAGCCTGATCCTGGTCATACAAAACTTCGTCTTTCAAGAGAAGGCTTGGAAACCATCCGAAGAATAACAAACCCAATTGCAGCTGTTGCTGTAAGCCAGAGATTCATCTTATTTTAAATCTAGTAGTTGCATTTTTTTTTAATTTTGAATCAGAAAATTTTTTTGGAATATGCTATTTTCTTTATATCTCATAAGGACCAAAATAAATTTTAGTTTGAGTATTTGTTGAAACCTTCCTTTCCTGCATTTGGTTTAGTTATTTTAGCTGCAGTTTCGAGATGAAGTCATTAGCTACTTATACATGCAGAAAAGTTTCCCCATGTTTAGTGGACTTTCTGCACATGTGGTTAGATTCCACCTAGATATTTTACCATTTTGCATATTTTAGTTTCCAATGCTAGTTTGTTGTTAGTGGGTTGTCCAAATTCCAGATTAAGAATAGGTCCCATGTTTAGAAGAAGTACAAGCATTAAATTTGTTTCATTATATGCTGAATGTTGGTGTCACAAGAGGTGAAAATGAGTTGCAACTGGCCAAGGTTACTGGATATTAGATGTAGCCAATTTCAATAATTTAAGTTTATTTCCAAAGCAAGGTGCCCTTAGTGGAACTGATATCATTTTTCCTTTGTGCAAACTTGGATGTTTTGAAATTTCGTTCGCTACCTAATTTGACCAGCTAAGTTCAACAAAAACACTTCTGTTTTTAATTTCTTACCCTCTCTAAAATTGAGAATGATGATTGACAAATACCCATTATTGTTTTAATGAACATCATTATTTTCATACATGGTTATTAGGTGACATTGGTTATCACATTGTTCGATGCTTTTGAGTGTACGCAAATGCTCATTTAGCTCAAGCACTATTTGAGAATTCCCATGGCCTTGTCTCAATATCAAATTTTTATTTGTGAATGGCATATGCTGTGAGTAAAACTATCTTTTTTCTTCTATTTTTTCTGATTTTGACCTTGTATGGATGATTGTATAATGCATATTCAGGTAATTGGTCCCTACCGCTCCGGCAAATCTTTTCTGCTTAATCAGCTTCTTTCCCTTTCTTGTGATGAAGGTGTCTTTACTAGTATATACTCCTAGTTTTTTTTTTTTTTTTGTAAGATGTTTGATATTGATTCAAATTCTACAACCTGTGATTTAAATGACCTTTTTCTGCTTCAGGTTTTGGTGTTGGACATATGCGTGACACAAAGACAAAAGGTAATTTGAGCTTGATGCAACTCTTTGCTTTGATAACATTTATAATAACTATTTGTTTCTTATAGGGATTTGGGTTTGGGGCAACCCAGATGAGATGGAAATTGACGGTTCGAGAACTTCTGTATTCTACCTTGATACTGAAGGGTTCGAAAGTATTGGGAAGTCAAATGTGTATGATGACCGGTAAGTTCTAAGCTCTTCTACATGAAATTGTTTTGGTAGTAGCTAATGTTGATTTTTTTTGGCCCCTATTGCAGGATTTTTGCTCTGGCAACTGTAATGAGTTCTGTACTAATTTATAACCTGCCAGAGACGGTTAGTTATTCTGCCTTGAACCTTCTTTTTCTTGAAAATGTGTATTTAGCTTACTTACACAATTGCATTTGGAAGTCACCAAGGATTTCAGTTTCCTTTCTGGTTAATGGAAGTTTTTGGACCTATGTATATCATGCACATGTCAAAACTAATAATGTTCTGTGCAACCGATTGCCCTGAGCTATTATACTACATTGTTATTTGTTCGTTCTTCATTTGTATGAATAAAGCCACATTTGAAAATCTGAACTGGATGCTAAGTATTGGAAAAAGACTTGGAATCCTGCCAACCATAAGAAGAAAAACTAAAAAGCTGCTTGAAATTCTGACGTGTTTCTGTTGGAGGTAAAATAAAAGAACCTGTAAAATATGAGAATATTTACTTTTTTTTTGTTTAACTATACTAATAGGATGGTGGAACCCTAGAAGTTGTTTTGTTGGTGATGGCTGTAGTTTATATTCTAGATCGTGAGGCAATTATTTTTATGCCCACAGTTGGCAGTTACCTCAATTTAGTTGATTTTTATTGAGCCATAATATGTTTCTCTTTTTGTGTGTTAGATCCGTGAAGCTGACATATCACGGTTGTCTTTTGCTGTTGAGCTTGCTGAAGAATTCTATGGAAGGTCTGCACCTCTGCCTTGTTCTGATTTCGATATATAACTTAACTGAATTGTCTGTTGTGCGATTATTAATTTTGAATCCCTTTTTATTTGTACTACTGTACTAACTCATTCAACTTTTTGGTTTACAATCACGTCATGGAGAATAGAGTGAAGGTAATTTATGGGTCACTTGAGTGAGATTTTTTTTCTTTGTTCTCTTGCTGTAAATTGTTTTGTTATTGATATGCATTTCATTGGCTGGATGGTTGTAGGGACAAGATGTTGCTTTTGAGCCAGCAAAACTTGTGTGGCTTATCCAGCGTGATTTTTTGCGTAAGTTCATGGATGTCCTATGGCATGAGTTACTGGAGTTGCGTTTAAGAGCTGTCTTGTTCCAGGCCATCAAACTGTGCATACCAGTTAAACATTATCCCACATCTGCCAAAAAGATAATTTTTTTTTTGGCTTTAGATTTTGAATAATCTATTCATTGCTCTATATACCCTCTAGGCTTTTCTTTTTGTTTCTTTAGTTTTTATCCTTAAAGTTTCCAGCAAAATGCTGCAAAATAGATGATAATTTTCAGATTCAGAAGTATACTTGGCTGAGTTCATCTCTTGTTGTGTTTTTTATGCTCCATTTTGCGTAATCAAGAGTGAATTTTCTGATATTATCTTTGGTGCTTTACAGAAGGGAAATCTGTGCAAGAGATGGTGCATGATGCTCTTCAACGTGTTCCAAATGATAAAGGTCAGTTCCCCTCCCCTCCCCTCCCCCCCCCCCGGTCTTTTGGATGCATATGTCAAATATATATATTTTTCGTTTACAATCTTAAAACTACATTTTAGAGCAAATATGTGATGGAAACTTCTTGTTGTAACTGCAGGGGACAAAAATATTGATATGGTACTTCTGATCTGAACTTCAGGTTTCTGTTTTTCAGTGAAATAATCTTTCTGGATTATAAATTATATCTATTTGTAACTTTATCAGGTTAACCAGATCCGGGACTCTCTGGCTATAATGGGTGACAACAGCACAGCCTTTAGCTTACCGCAAGTATGGATTTTAGTTTGTAATATTAATAATCTCTCAAGCCTTCTTGTTTTTCATTTCTTTCCATTTTTCATTCTTGGAAACAATTGATTGTGTGAATTAACCTTGTTGGAATTGACAGGACATTGTTATAGAACCTTTGGGTTTATGAGTGGTGTCTTCCTCCTTAAAACTATATTCACTTTCTTCTTCAAACGATTTAGACCAAAAACCACTTTGTTCCTCCTCTTCATCAATCCTATTTTGCTTTCTCTTGAAAAAATTTGTGAAATTTACATAGATGTGAATCTTTTGGCCTTAAGAATTTGAAAACGAGAATTTGGACTTTCAATTATTCCCTTGTTGATGCTACAGCTTCTTTGATATGATGGCTCCAAAATGATCCATGTTTCCGTTGTGAGATGAAAGCAGTATATGATGACACCAGCCCATATACATTTGTGCGCACATGTTGTGAGATGAAAGCAGTATATGAAGACACCAGCCCATATACATGTGTGCGCACATGCACCTGGGTTCATGAATTGCATATATTTCTTTTTCATATATATATATATATATATATATATATATATATATATATATTTACTGTAGATTAAGGTTATTTATTTGCATATATATATATATATAGATATATATATATAATGCTACCAATTTCCTTGGATAATCTAATAGTCCTGTGATTTTGAACTTGCAGCCTCATCTGCTGCTAACAAAACTTTGTGACATGAAAGATGAAGAACTTGATCCAATATATGTGAAAAGAAGGGAACAATTGAAAAAGCTTGTTGCTAGTGTTACTAGTCCAAAAATTGTGCAGGGCAAATTTCTAAATGGAAATGAGTTTGTTGCTTTCCTGGAACAGGTATCTTTATTTGCACCTGAGATGGTTAATAATCATCTATGGTTTGAGAGTTTTCAAGTTCCCTGACCTCTATGAACTTAGGTGGATTAGACATGAAAGTTGGTGACAACTCAAATTGGAAATTTAGATCATTTTAGACCTACATCCTTTAGGAATAGCTGGTATTCCTTTTTTGATCATCCGGTTGTTCTTAGTATCTCTGATAGTTCATGAATCATGGTAGGGGATAGTCAGGCCACTTTTCCAGACACAAGATCATGTAATGGTGTCTTTGCCATGCGGGCTTTGCTGTTTTAATTTCCTAGTCATAAGTTACATATGTAGTTGTTTCCTTTAAAACAAGTTGTAATTTGGATTTATTTGTTTGCTTTGTTATTCTACATTCTTTTAGCTGTATGCATTTTTATTTTTCGACCTTCAGATACTTGAAGCCTTGAACAAAGGAGAGATCCCATCAACAGGCTCTCTTGTGGAGGTTTTTAATAAGGGTATTCTTGAGCGATGTTTGAAGCTATATAATGAAAGGATGGCGAAAGTAAGTTTTCCTCTTCCAGAACAATCTTTGCAAGATGCTCATGAAATGTCTAAAAAAGAAGCAATGGATGTTTTTGATGCACAACATTTCGGCCGTCAACATGCAAAGAAGTCAGTCATGCAACTGGATGAAGAGATACAGGAGGTATTGGTTGCGCATAAGTAATGACATTATCTTTTCTCAAATGAACAATCTGAAGATATGTATTTCTATTTATTTACATAGTTATGAAGTGTACAAAAGGATTTTCAAATTATCAAATAACTGGGAACTTGAATGAACAACTATCCTAAATGAACTATACTTAGAAAAGGCATAGCTTTCCATTTAGCATGTTACACATATTCAAGTTTCTTACTGTGGCGTATGCTATTTGGTCATGAGTCATGCATAATAACAGTATATATTTCCCCTGCACACTTTTACTCTTCCAAACTTTATGCAGGCATATAAGAATTTCATTATGGCAAATGCATATCAATCTTCCAAGATCTGCGAGTCACTTTATACTAGATGTGAGGACAAGATGGACCAGCTTCAAGTTCTCAGACTTCCTTCCATGGCCAAATTTAATGCAGGTTTCCTGCAGTGCAACCAAAGTTTTGCACATGAGTGCGTTGGGCCTTCAAAAGCAAACTACGAGCAACGTATGATGAAGGTTTGTAGTCTGATTTGATCAAATGCTCGTGTCTGGGCTTCTGGAGAGTACATTGAAATAAAACTCTGCTATTTAATTGATTGTTTGCCTCCTCTTAAGTGGAGTTTCACCTGAGACATAATCAAACTGGAGACATGACTAATTACATTATTGTTACTAGTGCTTACACTTTCAATATGCTGAATGTATATTTCCATTTTACTGTATAAAACTGCAGATGTTGGGGAAGTCTCGATCTCTATTTATCAAAGAATACAACCACAGGCTCTTCAATTGGTTGGTGGCATTCTCTCTTGTCATGGTGGTGGTGGGCCGGTTTATTTTGAAGTTCATTATGATTGAAATGGGAGCATGGGTACTATTTATCTTCTTAGAGACATACACGAGGATGTTTTGGTCGGCAGAGTCTCTTTATTACAACCCAGTTTGGCACTTCATTGTGTCCACTTGGGAAATGCTTGTCTACAGCCCTGTTCTTGATTTGGACAGGTATGAAATATTCTCTCACGCCTTTAAGGAATTCTGTTCAGTGGTCACCAGCATTTGAATGGCATAATAAGCTGTGTTCAATTTCAGCTTATATGCTGAAAGGCAAAGTCCAGTAGTGTTCTGTGTGGTGTTACAGTTTCGTATTTTGATTTGATAGGCCAAAATAATGCCCCCCCCTTTTTTTTTTTTCAGTTTTTCTTGTCAGTAAATGGTGTGAGGAACCTAGTTATCATTTGGTAAACAATAAAATGCATGCCGTCATTTTAATGTGGACAGTTAAATAAATGTTTCGTACATCTAAAAGCTTTCACAAGTGCATAAATATGTATAATTTTTCTTTATGCTTGAGACAGATGGGCTATTCCGCTTGGCTGTATGATTGCAGTCTTTGTACTTTATTGGCGGTGTTGTGGAAAAAGAAAATATGGCTCGCGGCTTTTGCCTTTGTATAATAATCATAAAGGCGGCACAAATCGGCCCAGATCAGACTAAAGGAACGATGGCCGTGACTTGGCACTGGGGAGCATCTTGATTCTTGGGCGAGCATTTTCTTTTATATAATGAAAGCCCGCCAATCAATTCTTTTTTATGTTCTCTACGGATCAACGAGGCCGGAAGTGTGAAAGAGCAAAGGATGAGCTGATGATTGGCCTGTCGATTCTCAATAGTTGTTTTTTTTTTTTGCCCTAATAGTTCTGTAACTGTAAAATTTTCAGAATTTTGTATTATTCAATGTAATCTTTTATTTGGTTATTTCAAATGCATATTATAATTTCACAGTTGCTCTTTTTTTTTTTAATTTTAAAATACGTAATAGTAGGTCGTAGATGTACGTTTTCAAATTTTATTTATTTATTTTGTTTATTTGTATGAGCAAAAGGCGGGAAAAAAAGTTTGAGAACACCCTTATTTCTTTCGTAAGTAATTATTTGGGAAGTGTTTGGGATTGAGGTTGGACAGTGTTACCTTTTAAGCTACAACACTAAAATATTTGGTAAACATTAGCTATTATAACTTTTAAGCTACACTAGTATGATTTTTTACTTGTATGATAAAAAATCTGTTATATTTTTAATAATTTTATCAAAATTATTATTTAAAATTTATATTTATTATATATTACTAAATTTTATTTCATAGTTATAGTTTTTTTTCACAATAGCTATAGCTTTTAAGTTATAACACTTCAATCACAAACGCACTCTTAATCTAAATTTTATAGAAATTTATTTTAAAATTTAAAAGCATTTTTTTTAATTCTCCTATCTATCCCTGCTCAATAATAGGAAAAGATTTGAAGTCTTAATATCTTTTTTATTTTTTTTTGTCTGTTGGTGATTAAGTTCGAATCCGGCACCCTCAATTTCAGGGACGCAGGTTCTCCGGAAAGTTAATAGAATAGTATCCGAGCACAGCTACAACTCTATGAAAGTAGAGTACATATAATTTTAGCGCGTTTCCCCTACATGATTCGTTAAGGCCTTAAGATTAAAGAATGGAAGGAGAAAAAGAGGCTCAGCCGCCAGCATCAAAGACAGAGGAGGCGGACTCCAACATTATCATCAAATTGGTCTGACCTGAATGATGATCTCCTTATTTCGATCCTAGCCCGATTGTCACCCCTCGCTATCATTTGTACAAGCATGGTTTGTTCTTCCTGGAATAGCATTGTCAGATCTTCATCCAATTCCCGCCAGGCTGAGGCCTCTTGGCTCTCATTGCCGTCTGAAACTGAAGAAGGTGAAGATATCGATGGTTGCCGCTTTTTCAATGTCGAAGAGCAGAAACAGAGCCAAAATCTACAAACTGAAGAACAGAGTATGCAAGGATTTCGGAAAGCGGCGTTGCATCGGATCGTCCCTTGGATAGCTCATTCTGGTAGACCATGAAAGATCCTGTCCTTTTCTTTTGAATCCCTTTTCAAGTACCCGGATTCTCCTTCCTCCTCCGGAAACGATTCCGGATATTGTGGGTCATTTGGATGGAGAAGGTATTATGTCCTGGACCGTTCAAATTCTAAGCGTTTTATCTCAATCGAGGAGTTAAGAGATGGTTTCTTCCACAAGGCTATCCTGTCGTCAATTCGGTATTTGCAGAAGAAATGTGGTGCGTTTACAATGATAAATCCAAACTTGCTTTCTGGAAGCATGGAGAAGTTGGGTGGATAACTTTAGTGGAGTTAGCCAAAGTGGTTACAGTGATGTTATGTGCACTGCTGATAATCGCGTTTACACACTATCCACAATCGCCAACAATTATACTGAATGTACATTTGAATCGTGGGATTTCAAGCAACATGTTCCTGGAGTGCTAATGCGAGCAACTGCTCCTTTAGCGCGGCGATTGGAGGATATTTCTACTTCTGTGGTCGTCAACTCGTACGTTCCGGAATCTTTGGGCAGTATTTTGCCTGTTGTCAGGTACATTTTGATACTCAGGATTTGACAAAGACGGTACATCTCACACCTCAGTTCGCAGTTTATAAGATGGATTTTGAACTCAGACAACGGATTGATGTGGATAGGTGTAGTGATTTCTGGAGAGATCGCTTGCTTTTTTTTGGGTGGAAATCACTCGCTCTCACTCTCGGCCGAAGATTTCCCAAAATTAAATATTAATAGAGGCACAATATACCATACCGACGATTTCTTGGATTTGATTTACAGTAATAATTCCTCTTTTGTGGGTCATGATTTGGGTGTTTTCGGACAGGGGAAGTTCAGTAATAACAAATCAGATTTCGTATCCCTCTTTAGTTTTAATCATGTAATTCGGAAGCTCACGAAATGGACTGAACCGGATAATGAAGCCAAGATTCAACCATTTCCTGTTTGGATTGTTCCTAATCCGTGGTAAACAAGAAGATTGCAGCTTAACATTTTTTTTTTTTTGGGTTTGTAGTAAGTTACATTGTATGTATAAAATCATTCATAGTTAGTGTGGACGAGTATTGCATTCTTATCCTTCGCATGTCTTTGTTCCGAATATGCTAGTCCTGGGAAAAATAAGTTGGGTAATTATTCCTTATTACCTGTTAATTTTTTTTTTTAAATCATAAGTCAAAAGAAAAAAGTGGGAATTTTTACACTTTTTTTACACCGACGGTGAACCTTCGGAAAAAAATTTGTCAATGGCTAAGATGGAATGTGGAGTAATACAACATTAAAATCCTATAATTATACTGTTCCATCAACGCGTACGTTTAATTCTTTTCCTTTTCTCTGTTTAACCTTTGGATCCGAACAAACAAAATTGGCTAAATTGCTCGCAATTCACATGTTGCATATATACGTGGCGTGTGTTCTGACTAAGATTAAAGCAACAGCTTCAACAAGCAGTCTATGGGGTAATTAATGGCAAGTATGTGTGGACCTAAAACTTTTTATTAACTCGAGTCAGTTTATATGTTGTTGATATTTATGCGAACGTCAACGCGTACGAAGAAGTTAAAATCACATATCGAACAGTACGATATTAAAACTCTTAGGACAATATTTGTATATATTTAAGAAAAGATTGAAATAGTACAAGAAACAAGATGAAAGGGTCATTCTATAATGCCGTAATTAAATTTACGGCATCAATGCCGTAATAGACGTGAACCGTTAGATTTAAATAAAAAATCTTCACCATTAATTCAAAATAAATAGATAACCTGTTACTTAAGTAACAGGTTATTATCCTTTTTTGTTCAAGATGCAGGTTACAGTTACTAGTTTTATGTATGATTTACAAAATTAATATTAATTTACAAGTTTCACACAACATTTATAACTTTTTTTTTTAATTCTAAAGATTAATTTACAACTACAACATTAATTTATTCATTTTTTCTTAAACTTACTATTCTTATATGTGATTAACGAAATTTTCATTTTATTTTATAGTTAATCTCAATTTACAAGTTTTATGTGTTGTTTATAAATTTTTTGTTTTACTTCCCACTTAATGTCAATTTATAAGTTTTATGTGTTGTTTATAAATTTTTTGTTTTATTTCCCACTTAATGTCAATTTATAAGTTTTATGTAATTTTTCTAAGTTTTTAATTTCTTTACAATTTCTTTATCTAATTTACAACTCTAAAATTAATTTATCATTTTTTCAATCAATTTACTAGACTTATATTTGATTTGTAAATTTTGTGTTTCATTTCTCATTTAAGGTCAATTTACAAGTTTTATGTCATTTTTCTAAGTTTTTGTTTTCTTTACAATTTTTCCATCCAATTTACAACTCCAACATTAATTTACAATTTTTTTAATATATTTACTATTTATATGTGTGATTTATAAAATTTTTGTTTTACTTCCCATTTCATGTCAATTTACAAGTTTTATGTCATTTTTCCAAGTTTTTATTTTCTTTACAATTTCTTTATCCAATTTACAACTCTAACATTAATTTACTATTTTTTTCATATATTTACTATTTTTATGTGTGATTTACAAATTTTTTGTTTTACTTCCCATTTCATGTCAATTTACAAGTTTTATGTCATTTTTCCAAGTTTTTGTTTTCTTTACAATTTCTTTATCCAATTTACAACTCTAACATTAATTTACTATTTTTTTCATATATTTACTATTTTTATGTGTGATTTACAAATTTTTTGTTTTACTTCCCATTTCATGTCAATTTACAAGCTTTATGTCATTTTTCCAAGTTTTTGTTTTCTTTACAATTTCTTTATCCAATTTACAACTCTAACATTAATTTACTATTTTTTTCATATATTTACTATTTTTATGTGTGATTTATAAATTTTTTGTTTTACTTCCCATTTCATGTCAATTTACAAGTTTTATGTCATTTTTCCAAGTTTTTGTTTTCTTTACAATTTCTTTATTCAATTTACAACTCTAACATTAATTTATCATTTTTTCAATCCATTTACTAGAATTATATTTTATTTGCAAATTGTATGTTTCATTTCCCATTTCATGTCAATTTACAAGATTTTTGTCATTTTTCCAAGTTTTTATTTTCTTTACAATTTCTTTATCCAATTTACAACTCCAACATTAATTTATAATTTTTTTAATATATTTACTATTTATATGTGTGATTTATAAAATTTTTGTTTTACTTCCCATTTCAAGTCAATTTACAAGTTTTATGTCATTTTTCCAAGTTTTTATTTTCTTTACAATTTCTTTATCCAATTTACAACTCTAACATTAATTTACTATTGTTTTCATATATTTACTATTTTTATGTGTGATTTACAAATTTTTTGTTTTACTTCCCATTTCATGTCAATTTACAAGTTTTATGTCATTTTTCCAAGTTTTTGTTTTCTTTACAATTTCTTTATCCAATTTACAACTCTAACATTAATTTACTATTGTTTTCATATATTTACTATTTTTATGTGTGATTTACAAATTTTTTGTTTTACTTCCCATTTTATGTCAATTTACAAGTTTTATGTCATTTTTCCAAGTTTTTGTTTTCTTTACAATTTCTTTATCCAATTTACAACTCCAACATTAATTTATAATTTTTTTAATATATTTACTATTTATATGTGTGATTTATAAAATTTTTGTTTTACTTCTCATTTCATGTCAATTTACAAGTTTTATGTCATTTTTCCAAGTTTTTATTTTCTTTACAATTTCTTTATCCAATTTACAACTCTAACATTAATTTACTATTTTTTTCATATATTTACTATTTTTATGTGTGATTTACAAATTTTTTGTTTTACTTCCCATTTCATGTCAATTTACAAGTTTTATGTCATTTTTCCAAGTTTTTGTTTTCTTTACAATTTCTTTATCCAATTTACAACTCTAACATTAATTTACTATTGTTTTCATATATTTACTATTTTTATGTGTGATTTACAAATTTTTTGTTTTACTTCCCATTTCATGTCAATTTACAAGTTTTATGTCATTTTTCCAAGTTTTTGTTTTCTTTACAATTTCTTTATCCAATTTACAACTCTAACATTAATTTACTATTTTTTCATATATTTACTATTTTTATGTGTGATTTACAAATTTTTGTTTTACTTCCCATTTCATGTCAATTTACAAGTTTTATGTCATTTTTCCAAGTTTTTGTTTTCTTTACAATTTCTTTATCCAATTTACAACTCTAACATTAATTTACTATTGTTTTCATATATTTACTATTTTTATGTGTGATTTACAAATTTTTTGTTTTACTTCCCATTTCATGTCAATTTACAAGTTTTATGTCATATTTCCAAGTTTTTGTTTTCTTTACAATTTCTTTATCCAATTTATAACTTTAACATTAATTTACTATTTTTTCATATATTTGCTATTTTTATGTTTGATTTACAAATTTTTTGTTTTACTTCCCATTTCATGTCAATTTACAAGTTTTATGTCATTTTTCCAAGTTTTTGTTTTCTTTACAATTTCTTTATTCAATTTACAACTCTAACATTAATTTATCATTTTTTCAATCCATTTACTAGACTTATATTTTATTTGCAAATTGTATGTTTCATTTCCCATTTCATGTCAATTTACAAGATTTTTGTCATTTTTCCAAGTTTTTATTTTCTTTACAATTTCTTTATCCAATTTACAACTCCAACATTAATTTATAATTTTTTTAATATATTTACTATTTTTATGTGTGATTTACAAATTTTTTGTTTTACTTCCCATTTCATGTCAATTTACAAGTTTTTTGTCATTTTTCCAAGTTTTTATTTTCTTTACAATTTCTTTATCCAATTTACAACTCTAACATTAATTTACTATTTTTTTAAATCCATTTACTAGTCTTATGTGTGTTTGACAACTTTTCTGTTTTATTTCCCATTTCATGTCAATTTACAAGTTTTATGTCATTTTTTCAAGTTTTTGTTTTCTTTATAATTTCTTTATCCAATTTATAACTCTAATATTAATTTACAATTTTTTCAATATATTTACTAGTCTTATGTGTGATTTACAAATATTTTGTTTTACTTCCCATTTAATGGAAATTTACAAGTTTTATGTCATTGTTCTAAGTTTTTGTTTTTGTTACGATTTCTTGATCCAATTTACAACTCTAACACTAATTTACTATTTTTTCAATCAATCTACTAGTCTTATGTGTGATTTTCAAATATTTTTTATCCAATTTACAACTCTAACATTAATTTATAATTTTTTCAATTAATTTACTAGACTTATATTTGATTTGTAAATTTTATGTTTCATTTCTCATTTAAGGTCAATTTACAAGTTTTATGTCATTTTTCTAAGTTTTTGTTTTCTTTACAATTTTTCCATCCAATTTACAACTCCAACATTAATTTATAATTTTTTTCATATATTTACTATTTTTATGTGTGATTTACAAATGTTTTGTTTTACTTCCCATTTCATGTCAATTTATAAGTTTTTGTCATTTTTCCAAGTTTTTATTTTCTTTACAATTTCTTTATCCAATTTACAATTCTAACATTAATTTACTATTTTTTTCATATATTTACTATTTTTATGTGTGATTTACAAATTTTTTGTTTTACTTCCCATTTCATTCAATTTACAAGTTTTTTGTCATTTTTCCAAGTATTTATTTTCTTTACAATTTCTTTATCCAATTTACAACTCTAACATTAATTTACTATTGTTTTCATATATTTACTATTTTTATGTGTGATTTACAAATGTTTTGTTTTACTTCCCATTTCATGTCAATTTATAAGTTTTTTGTCATTTTTCCAAGTTTTTATTTTCTTTACAATTTCTTTATCCAATTTACAATTCTAACATTAATTTACTATTTTTTTCATATATTTACTATTTTTATGTGTGATTTACAAATTTTTTGTTTTACTTCCCATTTCATGTCAATTTACAAGTTTTTTGTCATTTTTCCAAGTATTTATTTTCTTTACAATTTCTTTATCCAATTTACAACTCTAACATTAATTTACTATTTTTTTAAATCCATTTACTAGTCTTATGTGTGTTTGACAACTTTTCTGTTTTATTTCCCATTTCATGTCAATTTATAAGTTTTATGTCATTTTTCCAAGTTTTTGTTTTCTTTATAATTTCTTTATCCAATTTATAACTCTAATATTAATTTACAATTTTTCAATATATTTACTAGTCTTATGTATGATTTACAAATGTTTTGTTCTACTTCCCATTTAATGGAAATTTACAAGTTTTATGTCATTGTTCTAAGTTTTTGTTTTTGTTACGATTTCTTGATCCAATTTACAACTCTAACACTAATTTACTATTTTTTCAATCAATCTACTAGTCTTATGTGTGATTTTCAAATATTTTTTATCCAATTTACAACTCTAACATTAATTTATAATTTTTTCAATTAATTTACTAGACTTATATTTGATTTGTAAATTTTATGTTTCATTTCTCATTTAAGGTCAATTTACAAGTTTTATGTCATTTTTCTAAGTTTTTGTTTTCTTTACAATTTTTCCATCCAATTTACAACTCCAACATTAATTTATAATTTTTTTCATATATTTACTATTTTTATGTGTGATTTACAAATTTTTTGTTTTATTTCCCATTTCATGTCAATTTACAAGTTTTTTGTCATTTTTCCAAGTTTTTATTTTCTTTACAATTTCTTTATCCAATTTACAACTCTAACATTAATTTACTATTTTTTTAAATCCATTTACTAGTCTTATGTGTGTTTGACAACTTTTCTGTTTTGTTTCCCATTTCATGTCAATTTACAAGTTTTATGTCATTTTTCCAAGTTTTTGTTTTCTTTATAATTTCTTTATCCAATTTATAACTCTAATATTAATTTATAATTTTTTCAATATATTTACTAGTCTTATGTGTGATTTACAAATATTTTGTTCTACTTCCCATTTAATGGAAATTTACAAGTTTTATGTCATTGTTCTAAGTTTTTGTTTTTGTTACGATTTCTTGATCCAATTTACAACTCTAACACTAATTTACTATTTTTTCAATCAATCTACTAGTCTTATGTGTGATTTTCAAATATTTTTTACTTTCCATTTAATGTCAATTTACAAGTTTTATGTCATTTTTCTATGGTTTTGTTTTACTTATAATTTCTTCATTCAATTTACAACTTTAACATTAATTTACCATTTGTTCAATCAATTTACTAGTCTTATGTGTGGTTTACAAATTTTTTATTTTACTTCCCATTTATTGTCAATTTACAAGTTTTATGTCATTTTTCTAACTTTTTGTTTTTTATTTACAATGTTTTTCATTCAATTTATAACTCTAACTTCTTATTTCATTTTTAATCAGAATTTAGATTCTTTAATTTAAGTGGGTTGACTTAATTTAAATCCAATGTGAAATTGGTTAAAGAGTTCATTAGCATCCTTTGGAAAGTCTTTGAAAACTTTTTTGTGTATTTTACATATGTAGATAGTATGATATGGAGGTGGGCATGAGTTAGGCTACATATGGTTCATAAAAATCCAACCCTACCTATTATTGAATGGGTTGAGATAATATTAATCGAGCTTTAATATTTAGGCTCGAACCCGATCGTAAACCCTACCATTTGTTCAAGTCAACCAGACTAAAAGTTGAGTTGGGTCTTCCTTACATGTATATATGTTTGCATCTCAATTTTTATTTTTATTTATCATATAAACTTCAATTCTCATGCAATATTAGTTTGTACACATTTTTTTATACGAGATGGTGTTGCTTTATATATATGTTTTAAGTATCTATATGGGGGGTGTGCTGTGCATATGTGTGTGTATTAATTAATTAATAAAATTATAAATCTATCATGTTTTCTTTAAATTAATTTTAAAACATAATTTTATAACAATTATGACATTATCAACAATAAAAAATTAATAATAAAAAAAATCAAACGACGTCGTTATCATCTTCGTTTCCTTTTTTTATATTTTAAAGTAAAAGGCGGTAAATAAAATCATTTTGCTTAAGTTTCAACGTCACCGTAGAAGAAATGAAAAAGAAAATAAAAAAACATAAAAGCACCGTCACTTACCTTCAATTCCCAAATCCAAGTTTCTCTCGCCATTCCCCAAAACGCTTACCTTCAATGGCCAAAACTGAGTTTCCCTCTCAATTATCCTAAATGTAAGGCCAAGATCCGCCAAATCTGAACCCGAATCTGCTGCCACACGGGCTGTACTTAAATGCAATCGAGGTCGTTAGGAATATAGAGATAACATCTAGATCATTGTTCAGCATCAGGAGATTCAAAGACTCCTCAAATCCAAGACCCGCTGGGACCATACCCGTATTGTTCCTGACTTTCTCTCTGTAAAGAAGGTGATTTCTTCTTCTACCTCCACTCTCTTCTTTTCTTTCCAATTTCAACTTGATCTTTTTTCATTGTAAAGAAAATAATTAATTAAATTTGTTTATATTGTTGTGGCTGGGTGGGTGAAATAGTTTTCGAAAGAACAGACATTGAGAGATCCTGATAATTTCTGTTCCTAATATTTCTTTGCTTACCTTCACATCTCGACCTTACCATGGGTGTCTACTTTTTGCATGCAGGTGGTTGCGAACATACTGTCTAAAGGTACAACACTAAGGGAGTATACAAAGGGGGTTGAGAACAATCTGCGGCAAGTTGAATTGGATTCAATTCAGGTCTGTGATTACTTCTCATATACTTTTATGTGCAATATCTTTCTAACTTATATTCTACTTGGTTTATGCTTATGGAGTTTCTAACTTATGTATGTTTGGTAGCACGACCTCTAGCTTTCACTTCCATCATTCAAACTTAAACTCGGTTCTTGAAATTGGTGCCATAAGTAGATTTTGGATATTAGATTCAATTATGAGTTTTACTTGTAACTTCGTGCTTATATGTTGGCTTCTATCACTTCACAGGTGCCTACCTATTATATTTCCTAGTTGTGGAAGATTGGGTTTTTCAATTATAACTTCATGTTTATATTTTATATTTTTGTTTTTTAAACAATTATTTTTTGAAGTGCAGGATTTAGCTGTTTTGGGAAGCATGCAATCAGCTCTAGAAAAGGCTGTCAGACTGTGCATTTCTTTGTAGATGCCACATACATAGTCGATGTCGAGCTTCAGGAACTACCTTTTTAATTGCTTTACGCATCGCTCTATCTCCATCAGTGATGATAGATATAGGCCTTTTATTATTCATAGCAAATAAGAATGTTTCAAGCACCCATGTGTAGGTCTCGACTGTCTCATCCGCGAGAATTGCACACGCAAAAAAACTTGTTGCATAATGATTATTAACACCAAGTAGAATAACCAAAGGCTTCCCATACTCATTTGTCTTGTAAGTGCTATCGAAAGCCAAACCATCCCCAAAGTAACTATAATCTAAACGAGCAATAGAATCTTCCCAAAACAAGTTTGCAAGTCTATTCTCCTCATCTATAGAATACTCACAAAAGAAGTCTAGATCCATGTTAGCTTTTGCATTGAAGTATGCCAGTGCTACTTCTGAGTCAATTTCAAGTATCATAAATAGACATTCATTATCTAAATTGTTATATAAATCCTTTAGTCTGAAGCCCAGATTGTCATAACCCCCAACTTGATTGACAAAAAAGTCCATAATCTGACTTGTCTTTATACCAACTATTTTCATTGAATTAGCTAGAGCGTTATCATAATCTTTAACCATTCAGTGAGATCGAAGAAATTGAACCTCAAAATTTGCTGCCAACTCATGTGAGTGTTTCGAAACAAAGCTCCTAGCAACCTAAGTTTGGACTTCTTGTATAAATTTACTCTGAATGTTGCTCAACAATTGACTCTTGTAATAGCTTTAGGTTCATAAATTCTGTTTGTACGCTCAATATACTTCTTATCCCTTACACCTTCTCTACTAAAAACCTAGTGTTTCATTATAGGTGCACCATTTGTATCACATCTCCCATTATGAATGCGAATAATAAAACCCATTAATTTTGAGTATTTTTGATAAAAATATGTAGCTTCTTCAAGTGATGTAAACTGTCTTCCAATAACGTCTACAGCAGTGAGGTCATACATGTTTTTACCATCCCAATAAATGGAGTTACAGGAACTATCCCTCCCTGTCATAATAGAATATGAACAATTATTTTTGTTATCAGCAACTAAAATTAACCGATACTGTTATTTAATTATCAATAGTTAAAATATTATGATACTATTAGTTTATTTATCAACAACTAAAATCATTTGATATTATTTTTTTATTATCAACAACTGAAATCATCTGATATTATTTTTTTATTATCAACAACTGAAATCACCCAATACTATTAATTAGTTATGGACAACTAAAAAACCTGATAGTATTTCTGCCTGTACTGTTGAAGGAATATTGTATGATGATGGAACGTCAAACTCTGGCACTTTGTAGTTTTTGTCAATGCCTGTCATAATACGATAAGAACATATTACAATCAGTGACATAGTATTGCCAAACAGTAGCCTCCAAATGATAATAGACACAACTGATAGTAATCTTACAAGGTTAAACAACAATAATTTTTTGGAAAGAGGAAAAATAACATAACACAATAATAAAAGAAAAAAATACACAAATCATTGAAAGACAATGAAGAATTAACCTTGTTGATCATCATCCATTGTGTTCAATATGGTTGTTAGCAAAATTCTGGGCAAGGAAATTGCAAGTTTGAAGATTACAGAATTCTATTCGATCATAACGTAATATGTGCAAGTTGCAATCGTTTTTAATATGGCTAATTTCAAATCAGCCCCCATTAAGTCAAAATAATACAAATGACCTCATTTATATTGAACATACTCATCCAGGCCCAAAAGCATAAAATTAGCCTTAATTCCCTATTAAGGCTAATTTCTTTTGAAATAGTAACAGTAATTTTTGAACTGGTTTTTTGAACATACTCATCCAACCCCGAAAGTATAAAATCAGCCTTAAATCTTTACCAATAGTATTGATGATTTTTTCCCCTAAATAAATGGATTACTATTTTGCTTGTAATTTTAGAAATATTATTTTGTGAGTATCTTCTGGTTTAGTGCTGACTCTATGCTTTTTTTTTTTAAAATTAAAATAATTCAGTTAAAGTTGGATAAATTCTCATTCGACCTTGAACAAAGAACTCAAGGATTGAAAGCAACAGCAATGACGCAAATGTCTACTCCTTGGAAAATAATATGATTATGATTGGGGCCTTGCGTCCTATTTTTCAAGTTTGGCAGTGATGATAGGTGTGTAAGCTATTGGAGTTGTGGACAATGATGATGGTAGCATAAAACCTCAACGTTTATGATTCTAATTATTTTGTTGAAAAAATTGTGATGGTGTAATATTGTGTAATTACGATTTTTCTATACAGTTATTAATAGATGGATTAATATTTGTTTGAAAGGATAATGTTTTGGGCAAAATTTGTATTATAACACTAATTATTAATAATTATAATTTTTGAATAAATAATCACAATAATTAATATATTTTTATTTTTGTTATTATTATTAATTAATATACTATAATAATAATAATTAATATAATTATTATTATTAATTCATCTATTATTATTAATTAATTCATTAATCAATATAATTATTACTATTAATTAATATATTAATATATTATTAACAATAATATATTAATAATTATAGTTTTTGAATAAATAATTACAATAATTAATATATTATTATAATTAAATAAGTTATATTAATATAATTAATTAACATTATTAACAATAATTATTAATGATAATTATATTTAATTAATAATCATTATAATATATTATTATAACATAATTAAAGAATTAATATAGTTATTGTTATTAATTAATATATTAATATATTAATATATTATAATTATAAATAAATAATTAATATACTAATATAATTAATTAATATATTTTTATCATAATTATTAATGTAATTATTATAATTAATTATATATTTTAACAATAATTAATAATAATAATTTTTTCATAAATTATCAGTACAATTAAAATATAAAATCATAATTTAAACAATAATTAATTAATTTTATAGTAATTTTGTTAATATAACTCATTCTAGTTAGATTAAAAGACAAAGCAAACACAAGTAATGATAATTGAACATTATTCCGACTCGATTACTAGTTTAATTAAATAACTTATTCCAATTTTTATTACTCATTCTCATTCTAACTCATTCTCATTCCGATTTCAACCCATTTTGATTCTAGTTCAATAAACAAAACATAAGTATTAATATAAGTGTAATAGGAGTAACGTAAAAGATTATGTAATTTTTAGATAAAGGTCAAGTAATTAACAATTACAGGTTGGGTAGTTATTAGGCAAGAATTGGTAATGGTTGGGTGAAGAGAGATGGATAATGGATGGATAAAATGGAGAATAAATATCATCTTTTAAGGATATTTACGACTTATTTTTAATAAACTGTTGTATTACTGGAATTACTCAGTATGATATAATATTTATAGAATTAAGTCACTTTCATGACATAAGCAATATAATTTCCTCAGAAAAAAAGGTTCAACTAAACACAGACATGTTACTAATTTTTATTAAAATATAAACAAAATTATGATATTGAAAAAAAAAAAAGAATAATTCATTCACTGATTGCCATGTGCAAATGTCAAGTTGATTGATCATTGGCTTATCAAATCCTTAATTCCTCAACGTGCAAGAGCCTGTTAATATGAACAATAGAAATGAAACCATCTTCATTACAAACCAATCGAATAAAAAATATTTTAGTACTATTATATCTTGTTAACCAGTGTGGACCATTATTATTAACCATTCAATCAAGTCACCCTCTCTTTTATAAGTTTTAAAACTCTATTGAATTGAGAAAAGAAAAAAGCAATAACTATATTTACAATGGTTGTGATGCTGAATTTGCTAATCAGTTTGATGGCATTTCTCATGTATATTATAAATTTTACAAAATTTTTCTTTTTCAATTAGAAAACAAAATTGTTAAATTTAAATAGACTATTATTATGACTAGTTAGATTAAGATAACAAAAAAAAAAATTAATGGAAGATAATATGTATTTTAGTTATTATTTATTTTATTTACACAATTTAATATATATACACACACATGTGTAAAAATATGTAAATAAATTATATTTAATATTATATGTATTTCAGTCATTTATATTTGTATCCTTACAATTATTTAACAATAAAAATTATTAAATAAGTACGACTACTTTTAAAACTAATATTATTTTTTAAAAAAAAATCTTGTTACAAGTTGAATTTTTTTTTTGGCAACTGACGAAACTGGCCCTTAAACTACTTTTGGATCATTGTGTAATAAAGCATTAAAATGATATTTTCTATTATCAAACAAAAAAGAAGTGAATTTTCTCTTTAGTAAAATACACATTCAAGTGAGAGGTAAAAAAAAAAAAAAGTGAATTTACTCTTGAGTAAAATACAGATTCAAGTGACAAGTGACTACTACGTAAGTCGAATGAATGTTGAATGTCCACAATTACAACCACAAGTCAAACAACTATTTGATAATTGGAATTTGAATTCTAGATTAGCATTTCATCCTTGTTTCCCCATACCTATTTCTTCTTTAAATTTTTTAATTTTTGTATCTTTCTCTTATATAAATTTTCATACACTGCGTAAGCTTATGCCTACTATTAATTATTTAATTAAGATGCTTTACATTTTTCTTTTCTTCTTATTATTTTTTCTGGTAAACGTTGCACAACACCTTCAAATAAAAATATTTCTAGACTTTCCCGTGAAAATCTAAGCCTTTTCCTTGGCTACTTTTGGATCAGAAAAGAACCAATAACATAAAAAATCAATTCAATTTACCATTGTCCATGTACGTGGATCAAAATATCAAAGAGAAAGTTATGAATAAATCATTCAATATAATCATAACATAATTAAAATCACTTAGCAAAATCTGAATCTACTAATTGGCATGTGCACATGTGAAGGTAATTGTTCGTCGGTCCATCAGATCCTTAATTGCTCAGCGTGCAAAAGCCTGTTAACCTGAACATTATAGATGAAATCACCCTCGGTACAAACCGGCTGAAAGAATGAAATAAACACGACTTTGACACATTATACCAGCAAGTGATATCACCAAATCTATGGCTAATTTAAAGAGGTTTACTGTACATGTACAATTTATTGACTTCATAACTCAAATAAAAGACCAAATTTATAAAATATTATAGTACATCCTTGACTTTCCTCTTGCTCAACAATATAAAAAACAAAATTCCTATTGAACAAACACGTGAATGAAACAAGTTTGAATTGAGAATTATCAAAATAGATGATCATTAAATTACATAACACACAATGTTTCTTCCACCAACAACCAAGTAACTCACACAGCAACAAGTAAGAACTACGTTTTCAATTTACTAGGCAATTGCCAATTGGAAATTGCTTCTAATTAATTTTATTTAAAACAACAATTGTAATTGCAATAACTAATAAACAACTAATACAAACCATTAAACGTAACATGAGAGGAAAAAAAAAAAAGCAAGAAAGACATGGTTAGGAGAACATACTCTTAACATGCTACAGGCTTCTTGGGCTCTACCTTTTCTTCTTCAAGTTTTTTTGTCCATTAACTTTATTTGTCACTTTGTTTGGTGGAAGATGATTCTTGTGCGACTCATAAAATAATTCAGCCTTATCTCTGATATTATCTCTCACTTTATTTATATCTCCGTTGACAAGGTGGAGTGCAACACGATATCTTTCTATTGTTGAGTTATACTAAATAAAGGGGAAAAAAAAAAGAAATAAAGTCATCATTAATTGTAAAAGTTTGAACCACTATGACATAAAATTAATGTCGCATACATGTTTTATAGGTGACATATCACGTTGCGTCTCCATGAACTTCATCACAAACAAGCCGCAATCAGTTCCATTTGGTTGTACTGGGACATTATCTGGATATGAAATTTTAAAACTAAAAAAATCCCAAAGTGGATGAAATTTTCTCAAATAATCATCGAGAAAAACTTCATCGAGTCCCTGTAACTGTGATAATGATGATAATAGTCAGCGTACATTTATATTTATTGGTATAATATAGGTGAAATGGAAGTTTCACTTACAATTGCTCTAACAATTTCCTCTCGATGTGAATTCGAACTATGACTAGGTAAAGAGTCCCAAATTTCAACAATTTGCGTTTTAACAATCAACACCGCTAGATACCAATGTGCAGAGCCATCATTTATAGGAACATAGATCTACATGACAAATGCATAAATTTTAGTAACTACCATTAAATGTCTTAAGCAATGCCATGACTTATTATAAGTTTGCATTTAATTTCTTACCTTTTCACATACTGCAAGTTCTGACATGTATTTATCTCGAATGTTATGATTTTTGACAAAGTCTTCGATGCTTGACTTTTTTTTGCAAGTCATGTTTGACACTATTTTTTGCTGCAAAACTCATAAAATAAACACAAAAGTAGTATGTTTTCAACATATATAGTCAACTATAGGTAAAACAATTCATAGTATAACATTTACGACTTACCGAAAATATGGTGGGCAAATACCAATTACGCATTTCTAGGCTCGTTTTTGCACGTTCTTTGTTTGTCAAGTAGTTGACGAAACAATCTATGACCTACAAATGGAGTTGTTAAACAAGAAGACTGAAATACTTAGAAAGAAAATAAGTAAATTGAATCATTAAATTAAATATAAGGAAGGTATGCTTTTTGTCAATGATCCAAGTATTAGGAGCCAAAGAAAACATCTCTTGGCGAGAGACGAAAAAACTAATTCCATCAACAATATGCTCACTGTATTAAGAATCCAAAAATAGAATTAAAACTATAACGATGTTAATGAAAAATAATAACATATGGAAAGTGGGTTATAAGAAAATCCAATTACTTTTAGGCAATTCTTCTTGAAATATATATTAAAGAACTTCATATCTTCTTACGAAAATGAATTTAGTAGAGTGATTGAATCAAGAAAAATTTTTTGTTTACTTTTTCTTTTAGGAAACGATCATAAGGGGATTTTGGTATGGACCAGGCTTTCGCTTTCAAGAGCGCATATCTTTAACCTCGAATACACTAACTTGGTTTGATGATTCCTCTTTAATAGAACAATTCTCATTGCGGCCATTATCGTACAAAGGGGAAAAAAATGATGTTTTATAACTTAATACTCATTTAAGCACTATTATGTTTTACTTGTGAAAAAAAGAAGATTATAGTTTATTGTTAAGTACTTATATAGCTGCATTGTTGAAAATTTGCTTACACTCTCCCTCATTTAGGTATGACTCACTCAACAAAATTCTCTCATGATGTTTCTCTTCAACATTCTCCTCATCCAATAATTTCTTCTCAAGAATATCATCTCCCTCTGCCCTTTCTTTGGCTCTCTTTATTAGTTCGTCAAAATTAAAATTTTCATGGCTTGATTCATCATACTTTTGTCGCTTTCGGGAAGGAGAAGTAATTCTAACAGAGTGCCATTATTCTCCTTTTCTTTGCTCTACTTGCTTACGGCTTAAGTTCTCTTTAAGTGTTTCCTTTACTTGTTGCATTTGCTGCATCAAGTTACTCATTGAATGCTTTAAACCTTCAAGCTCCAATGCCATGCGGCCAATATCTTTTCGAACCAATGATAATTCCTTTTGATGTTGACAATTATATATACACTCTTCATTCTTCCGACTTGTTCCATCAAATGTTTCTTGGGCCGTGTTTTGTTGGGATGGATTTCGCAAAGTAACCTAATAAATACGACATACTATTAAATACATGTCATTTTAATATAATACATTAATATTTAAAAAAAAAAAAAAAGATGTCATACCTTGCGGCTCCCATAACCACCGTTTTTCTTAACAAAACTCAAGAAGTTAGTTACATCTCGACTTGTCCATGTTGTTCTTGGACTCAAAGATTTATCAATAGATTTTCGTGCAAATGATATAGTTTCCATGTAAAAAAGCTGCAATATAATTAACAAAATGATCAAGACAAAGAAAAATAAAATAAAATTTTAAATGATGAAATTATTTTAAAAAAACTATTACCTCTAAAAAAATAGTACACAGCCATTAACAACTTTTGTTGTCTGCCTTAAACTTTTGTATGCCTTCAACGAGCCCTTTAAAAGCCCACGTTGCCCAATTTTTTTATTTATGACTTTGGTATCTTTCAAAAAAACCAAGTAATAAGTGGTTAAATTCAACCCGATTTAGGAAAAATAAGTGTAGCTATAGCAAATAAAACAAAGCCTCTTTTAAAATCATCATTCACCTCCCTTTGATTCATCAATTTTGACTCTAAAATTTTCAGCTTAATGTATCCACTGTCATCACAATATTTATCCTTCAATATAACTATGTCATCAATACTAAGATCCACATCAATGTCAACACCACCATCTTTTATTCCCATAATGTACTCAAAATCTTGAGGTGACAGATTGATACTCCTCCCATGCAAAAAAATACATGAAGTAAATGGGTCAAAATTTTGAACCAACCATGAACATAAATCTCGTTTTAGTCGACCACATTTTATGTGCAGAAGACTTTCAAATCCCAACTCCACAATGACTTTTTTTTTTTTTTCGACAATTTTGCTACCAGTTTTGCAAAAACGATCTGGAGCGCATCTAGTTTCCATGGCTTTCTTTGTTCCCTTTACAAAATCATCTTCTTTGTCTTTATTCCGTGCTATATCACAACCAACCATTCTAAATTTAGCCTTCTCTTCTTCACTCAAATTTTTGAAACATTTCCCTAATTTAATTCTATCCTAAAAAAATTAAAAAAATAAATTATTGCTTGAAATATGTCCCAAACTTAATGGAAATTAATTGACATCGTAGCTACACTCACCACTTTTTTTCCTTGTTCTCGTAATATTTTTGCTTCTTGCTTGCTGTAGTCAATTAAATATTTTTTAAAAAACATATAATCGATTGTCTTTGTCACATTATTATGCTTGACTTTACTAAATATTCATAAATTTACTAACAATCAAACACATAATATTTAATGTAAGAAGACTTACAAATACTCAATGAAAGGCCGATTTTTTCTTAAAATTCCATTTGCTTGGTTCACTTTATCATTCTCCTCGAAATCATTCTCCTCGAAATCATTCTCGCTACCAATGTCTACATTTTCAGCCATTTTTTAGTCTACAACAAGAACCTGTACATGAAGATATTTGGCACAAAAAGAAATGTCAAATATCACAAGTTTTGGATCTTGTAAAATTATTTTACAAATAAACATTTCAATACAAAATTCAATCGCCTAAGCAAGAATTAGGAACACCTTTCGTAGAAAGTTAAACTAGTATTTGCTTCTAGAACAGTGACAGAAAATAACCATTTACAACATTAGTTATAATCCTAAAAAAATAAAATTAACAAACTTAAAAGAATATATAGATTTTTTGCAATATGATTGTTGGCTTAGTACATCAATCGAAAGCTCACAAACAGCTTGCATTTCCCTCTACTCTTAATGGATTCTAGAAGCTCAAATGGAGCAAGTAAGCAGGAACAGTGAAGATTTATCCAGAAACAATGAAAAATTTAATTGAAAATAACAACAAATTTGCCCAGTAACAGCAGAAAATTTAATCCAAAAACAGCAACAAATGAAGCCCAAAACACCAAAAAATTTACCCAGAAACAACAAAAAATTTAACCCAAAAAATAGTAGAAGATTTATCTAGAAACACTAAAAAATTTAAATGAAAAACAGCAATAAATTTACCCAGAAACAGCAAAAAATTTAACCCAAAACCAGCAGCAATGAAGCTCAAAACACCAAAAAAAAATTACCCAGAAACAGTAGAAAATTTAACCCAAAAACAGCAGCAATTGAAGCCCAAAACACCAAAAATATTACCCTAAAACATCAGAAAATTTAACCCAAAAATAGCAGAAGATTTAAGCTGAAATACAGTAAAAAATTTAACTAAAAACAGCAGCATATTTACCCAGAAACAGCAGAGAATTTCACCCAAAAACAGCAGCAAATGAAGCCCAAAACACCAGAAAAATTTACGAAAAAATTTAACCCAAAAAGCAGCAAATCAGCTGAAATACAGTAAAAAATTTAACTAAAAACAGCAGCATATTTACCCAGAAACAGCAAAGAATTTCACCCAAAAACAGCAGCAAATGAAGCCTAAAACAAAGAAAAATTTACCAAAAATTCAACCCACAAACAGCAGAAGATTTAAGCTGAAATACAACAAAAAAATTAACTACAAACAGCAACATATTTAGCCAGAAACAGCAGAGAATTTCATCTAAAAACAGCAACAAATGAAGCCCAAAACACCAGAAAAATTTACCAAAAATTCAACCCAAAAAGTAGCAAATCAGCTGAAATACAGCAAATATTTTAACTAAAACAGCAGCATATTTACCCAGAAACAATAGAGAATTTCACCCAGAAACAGCAGTAAATGAAGCCTAAAACACAAGAAAAATTTACCAAAAAATTCAACCCACAAACAGCAGAAGATTTAAGCTGAAATATGACAAAAAAATTAACTACAAACAGCAACATATTTAGCCAGAAACAGCAAAGAATTTCACCCAAAAACAGCAGCAAATGAAGCCCAAAACACAGAAAAATTTACCAAAAAATTCAACCCAAAACAGCAGCAAATTTCAGCTGAAATAACAAAAACATTTTAACTAAAACAGCAACATATTTAGCCAGAAACAGCAGAGAATTTCACCCAAAAACAGCAGCAAATGAAGCCTAAAACACAAGAAAAATTTACCAAAAAATTCAACCCACAAACAGCAGAAGATTTAAGCTGAAACACAACAAAAAAATTAACTACAAACAGCAACATATTTAGCCAGAAACAGCAGAGAATTTCACCCAAAAACAGCAGCAAATGAAGCCCAAAACACAAGAAAAATTTACCAAAAAAATTCAACCCAAAAAAGTAGCAAATCAGCTGAAATACAGCAAAATATTTAAACTAAAACAGCAACATATTTAGCCAGAAACAGCAGAGAATTTCACCCAAAAACAGCAGCAAATGAAGCCTAAAACACAAGAAAAATTTACCAAAAATTCAACCCACAAACAGCAGAAGATTTAAGCTGAAATACAACAAAAAAATTAACTAAAAACAGCACCATATTTAGCTAGAAACAGCAAAGAATTTCACCCAAAAACAGCAGCAAATGAAGCCCAAAACACCAGAAAAATTTACCAATAAATTGAACCCAAAAAAAGTAGCAAATCAGCTGAAATACAACAAACATTTTAACTAAAACAGCAGCATATTTACCCAGAAACAGTAGAGAATTTCACTAACAAACAGCAGCAAATGAAGCCTAAAACACCAAAAAAAAAATTTACCAATAAATTTAACCATCACAAAAAAAGCAAATCAGCTGAAATACAGCAAACATTTTAACTAAAACAGCAGCATATTTACCCAGAAACAGCAGCAAATGAAGCCTAAAACAGAAGAAAAATTTACCAAAAAATTTAACCCAAAAATAGCAGAAGATTTAAGCTGAAATACAGTAAAAAATTTAACTAAAAACAGCAGCATATTTACCCAGAAACAGCAGAGAATTTCACCAAAAAATATAAGCAAATGAAGCCCAAAACACCAGAAAACTTTGCCAAAAAATTCAACTCAAAACAGCAAAAGATTTAAGCTGAAATACAGCAGAAAATTTAACTAGAAACAGAAGCATATCAAACCCAAAATTTTTCTGCAACTTCACAAATAATTCTCTGTCACTTCAATTATATTTGACCCAAGAAAAGTTTCAGAATTTGGTCCCATTTTAACTAAAACAATATTTGCACTTTATAGACATCATTAATATTGAAATCTATATATCAAAGTAGAGTGAAATATACAAAACGAGAAAAGATTTGAATTAAACAAAATAACACAACTAATCTAGATGCAAAGCAAATTCAAAAATTATAAAACAACCCCAAACACTTAAAAAACTTAGAAAAGGGTTAAAAAAGACATATTTGCAGAAAAAAATTCACCCGTTGAATCGCTAATGCCCACCAGAAAACTTTCTTCAATCCCAAACCCTTCAGCTGAAACACAGTTTCAGCCGAGCTATCCTCAACCACATCATTGTAGAGCTTGATTATATTTGTCAGAATTTGGATTAAATAATTTATTGACATCATTTAGTGAATGATTTAATGAGGAAACGGCTCAACGAGAAAGATTTAAACAAAATATGCTAATCTAGATTTGCAAAAATTATAAAAAGCTTAAAAGACTTTTAAATAAGTGATGGTTGAATCGCTAATGCCCAGCTGTTATCTTCGAACCCAGCCTTCACGAACACAGTTTCACCAACACGAACACATCATTGTAAAGCTTCTTCTTTCTCACTTGTTTTTGCTCTCCTTTGTTTTAAAAGTTTTTAAAAGCGATGATTGGCAGAAAAGAGGAACAATTGAGGAAAACAAAACTCGGTTTAGCCACCAAACCCAATCGATTCGAACATACAAGATTCGATGTGCTATGATTTTAGATTCGATTCTATAACCCTAATTATGAGCAGACTTTGATTGTATTTGTATTTTTGTTGATTCGGTTTTAAAATTATATATATAATTTTAAAAATTTTAAAGAGTTAATTTTTTTAAAAAATAAATGTTTAACCAACCGGTTGTCAACCGGTTAAAGAAAAAAATTTAAATTTTTTTTATTATATTATAATTATTATGTACCATTGATCTAATCAAACGATCCATATTTACTTTTATCAATACCGTGAAATTTTGTTTACTGGCATTATAGAATTTTCCTAAATTACTAACTATGGTGATACTCCAACTCTAGAGAAAAGGTTGTAAAAAAGCAATAACTAAAGCTCCACGTGCCCAAATCTATGGTGAACATGTGGTTCTCCATTTAGGAAAGCATATTTATCTCAGAATTTGTGCCTATAAATAAAGGCAATATGTTACAAATTTAAACATTCACAAAATCCCATAAGCTCTGGTTCGGAAACGCTAGAGTCATCATCTGTCTCTATTTTTCTTTGTTCTATCTTCCTCAAATCATAATTTTCCTACACACCCTTGCAGCCTTGCTTGAGCATCACAGTATCCTTGCGGCCATGCACCCACGACTTGCCACCTAAGTATCAAAAGAGAGGAGGAACCAAATTCGCAAAGGTAAAACTTTTTCCTTCAGCCTCCAATAAGGGCATCAGACTTACATGCCCAATGGCATCCAGCAAAATAGAGAGCCCACAAGTACAAACACTTGCGACGAAAAGGGATAAAAATGATGTCGATTTTGATTTTTGACTACTTTTACAACAAGGAGACGGCGGAAGAAAACAAAATAAGCAGAATATTCTACAGTATTATGCTAGCCGAGGGCCTCAGCCTACGGCAAATAACTACTTCTCGCGAAGGGACATGTCATCTTCACTTCACTCCTTCTCGAAGGAGAAACTCTCTATTGGAAAAAGTTGACTGCACGATATTAAAGGAAATGATTTCTCCTCCATTTATGTCAAATGAAAATTCAAAATTCTCATGCGGGTTAGTCATTCCAACTCAGCCCAGATACCGACCATCGCCAAGCTTGAGTGTATAAAAATAAATGATCACCCCATTTCTCTGTAAATTGCAAGGTTAAATTTTTCTTTATGAAAACAGAATCGAGAGAGAGCTAGCTAAAGACTTCTGCACTTCTGAATCCGAGATGGGCTATCTTGTAAGATTAAGAGATTACCATCAATCTTCTGAACAAGGAGAGACTTGACCCTGATTTCTCTGTCCAAACAATTAACGGGGTTGATTTTATACCACTTCCAGCCATTTCAATTGCTCGGTAAGTATCATCAGATATCCATTAGCATTTTGATAGTAATTATTTTTGTTTCTTACAGAGGGTATATCAGAAACGTGTTTTTGAATTTTTCTGTTTAACTTCAGGTACAAACTCAGAACCGCCAGCTCTTCATATCATGATAGTTTCAGAAATCATGTTGCAGAAAATGGCTTCTGGAAGGGTGAGAAAGAGCTTGCCTTATGGGCTGTTTCAATATCAAGTTATCCATGTTGAGTATGACTCGTATTAAAAAATTAATACTCTTGGCATTTTATTTCAGGTAGAACCTCAGCAACTACCAAATCACAATGTGTCTTTGTGATTCTAGAAATCATGTTGCAGAAAAATACTGTTCAAGGACTGAGAATGAGTCAAAGAACAACTTATACGCCATTATCAATTCATAAATGTTTTGTGAAAGCAACACATCCAAGAAAATGGACTTGCTTCTTCCTCTTCACTCAGATATCCACTTGCTATGTGCAAGATATTATTTCAATAGCATGTGTAACCCACAATCACGCTTGTGTGGGGAATAATAATGTTGAAATTTAAATTTTTTCAAATGCTTCATGCATGCTGGATCCATTCCTATCTCTGTTATTACATTGCAGATATCGCCCTCGTTCTTGAAAGTTGGCCGCGTTCATGAAAGTTGTTGAGGCTATGCTCTTATAAATTGGTCCTCTGCATCCATGAATAGCAACGACTTCTTTTAGTTTGCGGATATTTGATCTGTGTTTTCCGACAACCCAATAGTCAAGTAGTCAACTCCAACTATGAGAGAGGCATAACCACTTGGCCATGGACCAGTGCTGAACTCACGCCGTCATCAAAGTGAGGGCATGAGTTTAAGTTTCTTTCAGGGACTCTAATATAATTATTAGTATATAATTAGGTAAAGGTGTACATCGTTCCCTTAATGTAAGTAGGACCAAATATCCTTTAAA
>JASUUG010001253.1:0-43184 GCA_030449905.1 Luvunga scandens
AAGACTTGGAATCGATGCCAAAACTTGGGGATAAAAAATCATTCTTTCAACCAAAATTCTCCTCCGGTGACTATTTAATCTACCCGTGTTGTTAGAGCAGAGTACTCGTCAATTCAAGTATAATTTTTCTAAAATGATGCGAGATAAATGTCGAGAGATTTTTGTGGTTCTCTCATAAAAGAATTCACGCTCTTGCGATGTTAGCGGTAACAATACTATATCTCCTACTTTCGAACTCAAACCTTGCCCGATTACATACTAACATGATTCTCTAAGTAATCGGTGTCAGAGTGCGGCATCTGACCCACTCAAGTTGTTTTTTAAATTCTTTATGCCCATTATGTTTTTACTGCGTTTATAAAGATAGGCTCAAAATCATCCCTTGACTTTAGACATCTTAAATTTTGACTTGACATTGCATTTCACATGGTAAAAACAAACTCCGTAGCAGCGTTGCAAAAACTTTTAAAACAACTCTCTTGATAGCGGTCATGGTGAATAATTCTAAGTATGGTCATCACTAATCACTCCATATAACCGTCATAAGTCATTCCCAAACTTCATTGTTTTCCAAATCCATGACCCCGATGGCTATGATATAATTGATTGTTTACGTCAAACATGTTGCCATAAACAAGCTTCCTCGATATAATTCCTTTAGATGAATACCATCAATGACAATCAGCGGCCCCAAAAGTTGCTTGAAACCTTGATAGAAGATCAAGAGCAATAAAGTAGTATAAAAATTATTATTTCCATCCGATTCAAGGTGGGTAAGCTGTACCTCATTTGCTTTGGTCAAAATATATGAGTATTTTGGAAGCAAGTTGTATGATTACATAGGATTTCTCTAACAATTTCAAGACCAACTCTTTGGCCCAATGTGCTTCTTTGGTATGTTAAGTGAATACCATATTTTTGCTCTAATGTCATTAAGAGTGTATATCATTTTTCTTGAATATATTTGTTCACGATAATATGACCAACAACTAGAACGGCTTCTTACTCGACGACAACCATGGACAACACCTTATTATGACAAGTGTGCACATTGTCGATACACCTTACCCCCCAAGCAACATTGTGCTCGTTCGAACATCTCGTTGCTCGAAGACGCCATTTACATGATTTTGAAGAATAGTGGGCCTCGAAACGTGTCGTTATGGACCGTACAATCTTGAAATCAAACTTATCCCTTAAAAGCGACCTTGCGCAGTTATAACATTAACTCATTCTTCTCAACGAATAGCTTATCTACACTAATATCATCTGAGTAACAATTGGTAACAAAATTTGGAGCAACTATATCTGAAGGTAAAATTGAAGCAATACTTGTGAAGAGGTCAATTCTCTTTCTTAAATGAGTCATTGCAGAAATAGATCGATTGTCTTTATTATTGATAAGAATATCATCTTCACGATCATCATTATCATTAATCGGAATATTAGAATGACCAACGCCCCCGTCATCAACATTACTATTGAAGTGAGTGTCCCTCGTACTACCAGACGGTTCGGCACAAATATTTTTAGCTTCTATGTTGCTAATGTGATTAATAGGATCATAATTGTCACAGAAATCGTTGTTGTGAAATAGAGAGTAGCGTTGTTCTAACGATGTCGTTAGTGGTAACACCTCTTGTCCAACATCCGCTAACATAATGACGTTATCGTCAATGTTGTCATTATTGTCATTGAGTGGAGAATAATGTTGTTGCAACGACATCGTCCTTGGCAACACCTCTTCTTCAATATCAGGGACATACATGTTTACTCAGAAAGAAGTTTCAGTTTCGACCGGTGGCTTAAGATCTTGGTTCTGAACTCGAGGAGATTTGGTAACAAATATAGGGACACATCCATAGTTGGCCACACCAAAGGCCATATGTAACATAACATTCACCATTTCATCATTAAATATGTCCATGGGTAGTGAACATGCATGATACATTGTGTTACTAGACCTCAAAGTTGTCTTTATCATGATACTATATTCATGAGGATTTATCTGCAACACTTCATATACTCTTGCCAAAAACTGATCAAACAGATAATTTTTTTGAGCCAAAAAAGCTGTATTCTTAGCATTCACATACTTCATACTGTCATCGGCCAAAGTCTCTCACCAACTATTATAACACAATTGAAGCACAACTAAATCCATTAAACTTGAAATTATAAAACCAAATATAATTACAAACTATAAAATATTATAAAGAGAATATGAAGCACATTTTATATAATATTATTATATTACATGACATAATATTTTAAAAAATTATAAGAAATTGAAATTGTTTTTGGATCGATAGATTATTAAGCCTTATATGCCTGCGCGAGGACTCCAACAAACATTTTCACCTCAACTGTCTCTTGGTGCGACAAGATACCTACCGCATTACATTTGAATGATACAACACCAAAAAATAGTTTCGGTGAATATGTCTCTATATGAGACAAGCATGCTGTCATACCAAAAAATATATTCACTTAAACCGTCTCTTAGTGCTACAGGTACCATGTCGTACAATTTTAGTGCGACAGGGTGTCTGTCGCACCTGTTGCAGCAACCAACAATGGCACCAATAACAAAATTATTACACCAAATCAAACCACAAGCACATTCTCAAGTTAACACACACCTTATAAACACTTGATTATTAAAAAATAAAGTATAAACAAACAATCTAAGAAATATTTTTTCAACTAATGTACACTAGTTCAATTAATTTATTTAGGTTTTGGATTACAATTGAATTTGGGTGTATTTGGTCAGAATTACTATTGTTGTCGCCGCTTGCCGTTGCCGATTACCATCGCCGATGATGAGTCCAGAGAGAAAGCTACTTGCGGTTCGATTTTGTGAAGAAAGTTCAACTTACGGGTTTAGTCCAAAGAGAGTTCTTACTGAGAGTTTGAAATTTGTCTTAAATAACGAGGGCAGTTTGGGGCAAAATTCCTATACTTGGCTAGTGTTATGATAAAAATAAAGTTTAGGTGTTAGTTTTGAAATTTGCCAAAAATTTATGGTTAATTTTATAAATTTCCCTTAAATTAGACCTTCTACGTCAAAAAATAGGATTGGTTGTATTACCATTTATATCACATCCTTTGTTTATTACTAACATTAACATTGCAAGCTTAAGCTTCAAGAAATAGTGAACAAATGCACACAAACTGACGAAGAAGAAAGAAATCAGGAATTGAATACAATTTTCAAACAGAATATCCTTTAGTAATATTCTAGAGATGGGCTTATTTTTTACCCTGCGGAGAACAATCTCATATTGCGGAATCAATAAAGAAAATCAGACTATTCCGATCAAGCAATGAAAGCATTTAAAATAGAAGAGCCATTAAGAATTATCTTCAGACTTCAGAGCCCTACAAAATATGAACACGTATAGTCACCAGGATGAGGTGTATGTATTTTATATTCCATCTAAAAGTGGATCGACAGGTCAAACGCAAAACCACGAATTTTCTGCTTCAGCTTTAGACAGGTCATCTCCCCAGAAGAAGTTTGAAAGCCAGCATTCTTTGCTGCTTCATACACTTGCAGGATGAGTCGTCAGAGAATAAAAATTTAGAGACACATCATGTGAAGTCCCAAATACCACGCCATAAAGTCGACGAATGAAAAATCTTACTTGTAGATGAGAAAGCAAATATGGTATTGGATGATACATTACCACATCAATAAGGTCTCCAGCACTGCAGTCAGCTGTGGAGACTCATGTTCATCCAGTGCATCTGTGGAACAAGTCCACACATCTTTGACAGTCTTAAAAAAATTTCAACATTAATCCCAACCGCAAATGAAAACTATAGGTTCAGCAGATGACGCAGTATTTATACTAACATATAGACCACTGCAATAAAGATATTACCCTATGTTCCACCAGAGATTTCAATAGTGATTCTTCAGTGAGATTACCAATCTCCTTTCGGATGCCGAAGTCTCCCCATATAATCAAATGTACCATTAATTGTAGTTGCTGATTGGATTAAAAAATGAAGGGAAAAAACGCTAAAAAAATGTTCTAGAAAGCTTAGTATCTCTATATTATTATCACTAACCCCCAATAGAGTTTAGTCTCTCCATATGATTATCATTTTAACTACCAATAAATTTGGCAAAACGGGCTTTCTACAATCATTAGGTTCATTTTCCTTGCCTCCCATTTCTTGAAGAAGCTTCAAGAGAATATCAGAACTCAATTCTGCCATTTTCTTTAAAAAGAAAAGAAATTTAGCCATTATTTTCTTGTTTAATAGTTTTAAAAAAAAAAAAACAACATAGTGAATTGAGTGTTTCAGATCAAGAAATCGCAAGGAGTGTTTTTGCAAAAAGAAAAGGGGTTGTTTACGGGCAGTGAATTATTTACATACATTTTTTTTTAGCAATATGTGGTTCTTGATTCTTGATCATCTCCAGTTTGTTCTCTTGAATTTCAGTGATATCAATTTTTAAGAAACCAGTAAGCTTCACGAAAACTGCGATGCTGGACATCAGATACGCGGTCAAAAACCGTTACTACAGATCCTATATATGGGGTTGCCTCTTGGATTGGTGGTGATGGGTGAATAGACCCATTGTTGAAAATCAAGATATTTTTGTCTAGTTCTATAATTATTTTTAAAATGTTTATTGTATAAAAATATAAGCTTTTACTTTTATTGAATACTTCTCTAATTTTTTACCATTACATAGCAGTACACCTCAAATTAATATATGGGTGGCTAATATTAGTTTTGTTTGTAATAGTGGTGCTGAAACTACATGATTGCCAAGTCTCTTTCACTTGCACTGCTAGCAAGCCTAACATTTAGATGGTGCCTCACTTGGCCCTCACTTGGAGATCCAACGATAAGGGTGTGCTGCCCTATGACCAGCTTCCTTTTTCCATGGGTATCCACAAGATTAAGCCTTTTGCACACATCAAACCTTACTGTCACATTCTTGGTTTTGCCGCTCTCCACATCCACTCTCTCAAACCCCACCAACTGCACATTTGGGGCCCCGGCTGTTGATGAACTTGGCGGCTTCCAGAATATTAGCACAACATGAGATCCGCTCATTGGCCCGTTGTTCTTGACACCAATGACAACATGAAAATGCAAGTCTTTGCAGTTTACTGTGGTGACATCAATGGCTCGAGCATGAGAAGGGTATATGTTGTTTCGATTTTGTTTGATGTGCACTGTGGAAGGAGCCGAGATTATGGACTTGGAGAACGATGAGTAGCTTAGTCCGTGGCCAAATGGGTAGACGGTTTTGCCCGAGTAAAACCTGTAGGTTCTTCCGGGGAGATTGGCTGTGGCATTGGCTCTCATGTTCATGTCTGTCATTGGCAACTGGTCTGCATACTGTTGCGGATACCACGTAAACGGAGACCTTCCAGCTGACAGTTAAAAGAAGTTATTTAAGCAGTTAACCTCAAGCAGTGTTACAAAAGCTTAAACTGATCATGGGTTAATTAATTACCTGGATTATAGTCTCCAAAAATTATTTGAGCTATCGCATCTCCACCAGCTTGTCCTGGATATCCCACCCACAATATCCCTCCAATTTTGCTATTGCTTTTTGCAAAAGAGACATCAATAGGACCAGCAGCCATAATAACAAGAATCACTGTCCCTTTTGTAGCATTAGCTACTTTGACCACCAGCTTTTCTTGATATCCAGGTAAAGTCAAGTTCTCTCTATCAAGCCCTTCTGCTTCTATAGACTGATCAAGGCCCACAACCATGACAACAACATCAGCCGCGGCTGCAACCTTAGCTGCCTGTTCAATGCGGGAGTGGTCTTTGCATTTCACATTGCTACAACCTGGTTCATACGTCACTGCGGACACATACTTTTGTAGGCCCTGTAAGGGACTGGTATAGCCACAAGGTATGCCGGCATAGTTGCTTATCATTACATCGGTGGCATTAGCATTTGGTCCTATAACAGCGAAGTTCTGAATGGTATTTGATGACAAAGGAAGAGCTCCGTTGTTATCTAGCAAAACTATTCCTTGCTTAGCTGCATCAAGAGCCAAGGACTTATGATCATCTGTACATACATCAGACGGTCCTAAATTCCCCAAAGGCAGTGATTTGGGGTCCCCGTCGAAGAAGCCTAGCCTCATGAGGACAATGTAGTTGTATATTAATGCCTGATCCACCACAGATTCTTCGACCTTGCTCATGTTAACTGCATTCTCTGTATACTTCCCCAAATAATCCCCACAGTTCATGTTTAAACCTTCGTGACAAAATCATGTAAAGATACCAAGTGTAAATGAAATCATGACTATTAACTAAACTCAATATTAGCATTTATATGGATGCAAGTACAAAACCTGCTTTCAAAGCAAGGGCCACTGCATCTTCAGGTGTGGCGGTGTACTGTATGGCAGTGTAATAAACCTGAATAGAGTCGCAATCTGACACTATATATCTGCCAAATGCAAAAACACAAGCACAATTAGGCACTACTATTATGCACGGAGCTTGACCTTGGATCATACGTAAGTACATACCCATCAAGACCCCACTGGTCTCTGATAACTCCTTTGAGCAAATTTGGATCAGCACACGTTGGAATTCCGTTTACTCTATTGTACGAGCACATTACACTACTTACGTGTCCCTCCTCTACACAACTCTTAAATGGTGGCTGATACGTATCTTCCAAGTCTTGCTTTGTCACCTGCAACAACCCAACACTTAGTTACGATGACGTAAAATATCACACGTATATGCAACATGAGGCCTCGCACTAACTATATTTACAAAGGTATGATCAATATAACAAATAATAGTACCTTTGCATCAAAATGAAATCGATCGACACCTTTCCAATTGTCAACATCATAAGCAGTATAATGCTTGCAACAACTAGAGACCTTAAGCCTGTCACCAGTTGAATTTTTGCTATCGCCTATTTCTTGTAAACCTCTAACATAATTCACAGCATACTTTGATACCACCAATGGATCCTCTCCGGGAGTTTCTTGGCCACGGCCCCATCTCGGATCACGAAACACGTTAACATTAGGACTCCAGTACGTCAACCCGGCTTGACCAACATTGTACATGGCACGAGCCTCGGTTGACACCACTTGCCCCATCTTGAGCCACAAACTTGCATTAAAACTAGCAGCTGATAAAATTACAGCTGGGAAGCTTGTGGCACCGGGCACCGTGGCATTAAAACGCACCCCGGGTCCAACGTCTGAGACTCCGTGTAGCGCCTCGCCCCACCATTGGTAGGATGGCACGCCGAGCCTGGGAATGCCTGTGGCTGTGTTTACTAATTGTTGCACCTTCTCTTTGAGAGTTAAGAGTGAAACTATGTTCCTGGCTCGGTCCTCATAAGCTAATGAGCAGTTGCAAAATGGGAACTGGCTTGTTTCTGACTTGCTTTTGTCACATGCAAATTGTTGAGGGGTACATTGGATTATTAATAAGAGGAATATCGCGAGGCAGAGTGATAAGTGATATTGGAGTTTCATGGCTTTGCCTAGTTTAGAGTTGTTGAATATTAATAAGCGTGGGCATTGCTTTTATAGTAGAGTGTTGAGCCAAAGTCTCTATTAACACTTTGTCTGCAATGCAAAAAGAAGTTGTTGCTTGTAAGTTGAGTGACACATGCATCATTCGGTTTGTTTCCTAGTTTAAGAAGAAATGATGCTTTGATGCTTGGGAAAAACAAAAGCTTCTTTTTAGTTCAAATGGTCCACGTTCTCTTAAATGATTCAATATTCCATAAACACAAGAATCCCAAAATGTAAAATGGGATAATTATGTACTAAGAGTTGTATGAAAGTGATGCCAAATTCTTCTCCCAGAAGTTTTTGAGTTAAGTTATTTTAATTAATCTAGTGTCAAAGTTAAGCCCCTCATAGAATTTGGTAAGTAACTAACTATAAAATCAATTTGGACTTTTCCTTAAAAATAAAATTAAGCCAAGACCTTATGTTAATAAATTCATATTTATCTCAATTAATTAATTTTAAACCTATTGGATTTAGGTTTCTATCAAAGCATGTAGGTGCTTCTTCCCTCGGTGTTATGTATGTGCGTATATATTTAATAAAGTTTACAGTAAATTTCATTTTTGAAAAATTTATGTGATGGATACTAAGGATGCGTACCGGCTTAGACTTCATCAACTATAGTGTTACGTACTAATTATCTCCAAAATATATCACATTGCGTGCGATACTCGAAATTGTGAACCTATCGAAATCTCGTACGATCAAGATTATAGTGATATGTGATGATGATGACCGTGGTTTCCACTTACTAATTTTGTAATCAATCAATTAATTAAGCGGATGTTGTATCCAAAACCAAAAATGAAAAGCAATATTATTCTTTGTCGACCCAGCAAGCTAAGCTTGATTGTTGTGCACTACTGATGGAAGTGACTTCCAAGAATCTGCAACCATCAAAGCGCAGTGGGATTGGACCATCGAGTTACTTGGAACAATGGCAAAGTCATATCCACTCCCAACGAAGAGAACTGTGTGAAAAAGTCTCATTAAATTTTCAATTAATTGTTCCCTCACTTACAGGTCAAAATTTATGCTTTACTCATCAACATATCCATGCTGCCACACTATCAACCAAGATGCACTTATTACAGGAACTAATAATATTTTTTTAATAAAAATGAAAAGCGTGTTCAACCTATGTACGGTTGCAAAAAGCAGAAAGGACCAAGAAATTTATTACCTTGTCGAAATAATAAACTGAAAACAGTTTCCGCAATTACTCTTTATCCTCTCCCCTTTCCACTTAGATTTATGGTTTTATATTAAAGTTTTTATTTTGTAGCCGCAAATGTTGGTTATATATACGCATGTTTTAATATAGAATCTTGAACTTTGTCATTTTAATAAAATACAGGATTCTAGACCAAATCAATACTCTATACACACACCAACACATCTTCCTTTTTCTTTTCTTGTAAACAATTCGGGCCATGAGAAAGACTTATACAAGACGTCTCAATGAAGTAATATAATGAAAACATGATGCATGTTTAAAAAAAAAAATTTATTTTATTTTTATATATTGTCCTAATTGTTCAATTTCAAAGTAAAATACACGTGACAAGATTTTATAAAGTACGTACAAGCAATAATTCAATTCATCTATACAACTTCAAGTTAAGTCTTTCTTCGATAACAACATCAATATATGTTGAGAACTAGTCTTACACGATCAAGAGGGTGAGAGGATACGAAATAAATTGAATTAAATCTCAAAACTAGAGATGACAAAATGCTCTACAAGTTTGGAGCCCCACGGAGCCCCGCCTAATATGAGATAAATTTTAAATAATTTTAAAGGAATGGAGGTAAGAAATGTGAGAAAAATAATTCTTAAATTCTTAATGGTGTAGGGTTTAATTTTGTATTCTCCACTCCACCCCCACCCAAATTCTCATTATATATAAATATTTTTTAATTTTTATTTAATAGTTTTATTTTATTAATTACAATATTGGTTAATAATTTTTTAAATTCTTATTGAATGTAAATGGCTATAATTAAAAGAAAGCCCTATAATATAATTCTTATTTCACCCTAAAACATTGTTATATTTTCTTTTTTCTTTTAGGGTGCTGCTTTATTCAAATATTTTTTAGTTTTGATAACATTTCAAGATATTATTTTAAAGTTTTGGAGTTTTTTTTAAATAATTTCAATACTTTATAATATGGTGATGATTTTATTTAAGCCTGTAGTGTTTAATTTATTGAAATTATATATTCATACTTACTATAAAATAAGCATATAAGAAATAAAATGAGATGAAAAAACTATTCCCCACATAAAAATTCCGTATCCCCATCCCCGTCCCAACCCCATTACCATCCCTACACAAAACTTTAAATTTAAGTTCTTTTATTTTTGGAAGACTATTAGCCATCCCCAAAATTTGCCCTATTATAAAAACATTACAAAAATCTAAATTTATTCATGTTCGCCCCCATTGTTTACCATGCGTAGAATGCAACAATGGTGAAGTCATGCGTCATACCCACTCCCAACGAAAAGGAGTGTGTCACAAAGTTTCATTAAGTTTTCAATTAATTGTTCTCCTTCTTACAGCTCAATATTTACGCTTTACAGCCTTTGCTCATCAACCTACACAGTTACAAGAATTAATATATATATCCTACATATATATATATATGAAGAAAAATTAAAAGCATGGTCAACCTATGTACAGTCGCAAAGCAAAAAGGTCAAAAAGAGATTTTTATTACTTTGTCAATAATAAAATAATAAAATAAAATTTATATTAAAGTTTATGATACCAGATAATCACATAATTTTTTTAAAAAATTAATAAAATAATTTAATTGATTAACTGAACAAAATTTCTATTAATTTTATTATTAAAATTATTGTAAACTCATTGTAATTATTTTTTAAAAGTTGAATAAATTTACAAAACCAATAGAGTAGAAATATTCCTACCCAGACTTTAAACTTAAGTTCTTTTAATTTTAGGAGATTATCAGGCGTCCGCTAAATTATCTGTTATAAAAAATGTTACAAAAATTTAAGTTTATTCATATTTGCCCTTATAATTTACCATCTATGTCAACCGATAACTAAAAATTCAAAATTATTCTTGTACGACCACCACTATAATTTATGTTTGTTTCTCTTTATTCATTTTGTAAAGTTAATTCTATTTTTTTCAACAGATTGTCGGTAAAAATTACACACATTAAGTAGGCGGCTGTTAATTTCGTATTGATTTTTGAAAATTTATGGCTTCGTTTGATGCATTACCTTCCAACGAACAATGTATAAGAAACAAACAAAAATATTACAAGCGGAAGCGCCGTCTCTTATCACCCTTTAATTTAATTTTTTTATGTAGCTTTTGCCCTCGACAAGAGGATAAGAATATTACTATTGCCTGTCTATTTCTTTGCCAACATTCATCCCCCGCCCACTTTTGGGAATCCAGTCCACTACAGAAGCACTCTTATCAAAAGCACTTTATTTATTTTTCCCTCCCGTGAGCAGCTGCCCTACCCTCCATGCTTTCCTACAGACCCTTTTGCTGCTGGCTGCTGGCTGCTGCAACCCTTTTTTTTTTTTTTGTTAAAACAACAACTGATATAACATCAAACAGTGAACAGTTGATGCCATGGGGTTTGGATTAAAAGTTCTCTCCTAATATAATCATTTATGTGAGTAAACATACTCGTATAATATAATTGGCAGTTGATGAATAAGAATATAATAAATAAGTAAATTTTGATTATAAATAAATTAAAGTACGTATGAATCAAAAAATCCTTAAAAATTCATATACGATCAGACCATAAGAGAATTATTTTCTTTGATTTTTTACGAAGTTTTCATCGGATAAATGCTCCTCTCCTTTCAACAACTTAAGTAAATTATTTAATTATTTTCTTTTTATTTTCTCAAAAATTATTCTAAACGCCCCCATTTGTTTCTTTCGTAGCTATTAGTTTTATTTTCCAATGGTAAGTAGTATTTTTGTGTAATTAAATTGAAATCTTAAATGAATAAAAAAAAAATACGTAACAAGTGTTAAAAAATGATAATTAAATAGCTTTTAATGAAAACAGAAAACAAAGATTTTTTGTTGCGTAATTGATAGAAAAATAAAACTTGAAAATTTGTCAATAAATTGAAATAGTAATCAACAGTGATTACACAATTGAATGAATGGAATACAAGATTTTACTAGGTAAAGTCTTAGTACATATAAATATTATTAAAATTTATTCTTATTCTTATTTTGTATTACCAATAGTGACCAATCAAAAATTTGTTTTGGTTCCGATTAGAGTTAAATGAAACAGAATCTCGGTCTTTAAAGAGAAGATAATTGAGATAAATAATTATATCGAGAAGTTTTTTGGGCATTTGTCCTATATCTTAATTAGCTTGGAATTAGCAAGAATAATTCTGATCATGTGTCACATGTGAAACAATGAACGAGCATATTATCACAAGTTTATATTTGGTAGTTGATTTTATAACATTAAATTGCAAAAGATGCCTAGATTCGAGAAGGAAGAAAAGGACCACCATATGTACAAACACGACATGTTTGATAGGGATAATTAGGATGATGCAGTTTTGAAAAAACTTTTGTCTTAACATCACGTGAAATTTTGAATTAATGCAAGCATGATTTGTAAACTATGGTTGTTTAAAATATAAGTATTCCAATCAATTAATTTATTGGACAAAACAAAATTGAACTCAAATAAATGTTGGTTTCTAGAAAACGAATTGTGAGGCAAAGACTTTATTGTCCCAAGTATAGAAAATTTATTGCCGTCTGTGTCTGGTGTGGGAGGGGTGAAAACCGTTTATAGTGTTAATTGTATGTGGATAGAGCAACATTGTATTATATTCTAAAAAGTTGTAGATTTTCCAAATTATTTATTTTTTAAACCATTACTTAATAGTGTAAGACATTTTCATCTTACTAGAAAACACCAAATTCTCCAACTATTAGCCTGTGAGTTTGAAGTGTTAAAAGTTGTTTAAACTTATATATGCAACTATATTTATACATAATTTATTTATTTTATATTTCTTATCAATAATGTTAGGAATCCCAAAATTTTGTACTATGTATTACTCATTTATTAAATGATCAATTTTATAACTCGTAAAATTATTTACACAGCATCAATATCGTATTAGTTTGCACCCAAACTAAGACTTAGATATTGAGACGAATGGCATCACTCTTTTCTTATTATTCTTATACAAATTTTAACTTACAATAATTTAGAACTAGAACTTTTTGAAATATTTAAACAAATTTAGTTAGTTTTTCAAAGTGAAGAAATTCTCTCTATAGGGGGAATCCATTTCTTAATTATTTCAGGGATAATTTAAAAGAATCTTATAAAAAATTAAAATGAAAAATTAGTTTTCTTATATTCTTTTATTCAATAATGGCAAGAATTCCAACGTAATGTTATGCATATCAATTTTTTTATCTCAAAATGACGTGGTATTCATCAATTAGTTGGTGAAATAGTATAATTGATTCACTTAAATTTTGTAAAAATTATTTACCATCCAATGAATAATACGGATGAAATTTGGGATAAAAAATCTATAATGTTTATCATTACTCTTAAATCTTGTATCCCAACATAGAAGAGTAATTTCATAACTATTAAAGTTATTATTACACCATCTAATAAATGCACAATACATCAATTTAAATAATAATAATACTAAATAAATAAATAAATAAATAATAAAGGGCGATCTTAATTTCTGTATCCGGATCCAGATGAGATGAGAGTGTCCACGATCTCTCTAGGTCTCAACTGCCCACTCACTGAACCTAATACAAAAACAAACAATATAATGCACACTGGTATCTCAGACTGAGCTCTCACTTTTTGATCACCTATTGGCTCGTTTTTTACAGTACCCCACCACCGGGCAACCCCAATCTCTCGATTTTGTCGAAGCATCGCTTCTATTTTCTAACCTTCTGTGTGTGCGTGTGTGTGTGTTAATTTGGGCACTCACATTTGTGCTTGCATGTGAAGTCTTTAACTGACAAACCACTCTCCATTATAAGTAGTGTGTCGGCACTACCCCCCTCCCCATTCCCTCGTGACACCCCCGTTTCTTAAACACCCACAAAACCCACCGTCCATCATGAAGAAGAAGCTCCAATTTTCATTTATATTACCGACCCTGCTCATCGCGGTTGTTGTTGGCCACGACTACGGCGACGCATTGTCCAAGTCAATCCTCTTCTTCGAAGGCCAGCGCTCGGGTTACCTGCCGCAGGACCAGCGCCTCACTTGGCGTGGCAATTCTGGCCTCAGCGATGGCTGGACGTACAACACCGACCTGGTCGGCGGCTACTACGACGCCGGCGATAACGTCAAGTTCAATTTCCCCATGTCATTCACCGCCACTCTCTTATCTTGGAGCCTCATCGAATTCGGAGACTCCATGCCTTCCAATGAGCTGAGAAATGCACTCGTTGCCATCCGCTGGGCAACTGATTATCTCCTCAAGACCGTTTCTCAGCCTAACCGGATTTTTGTCCAGGTCAGTTACTCTTTTGGATCGTTTTGTGATGTTTGTGAAATATTAGGGGTAGTCTCGGGATTCCATCAGGCGTAGTTGAACTAATTCTACTAGTCACTTTCGAGCACGAGCTATACATTTTCTTAATGCTCGATTAATATAGTCTATTTAATAGTTATAAATATTTATTTAATTTTATAAATTCTTATTAATATTTTTATTATTTTTAATATTTAATTTTATAATTTATTTAATAATCATAAATGTTTATTTCTTATTTTTTATTATTTTTAATTAATCCTCTATTAATAAAAATTTAAATTTTAAGTTTTTAAATAAAAATTAAAAAATATTTTTTGAATATTAAAATATTTTTTACTTATTAAATGATCTTATTTTTATTTTTTTTATAACATAATTTTAAAATAATTACATATGAAAGTAATTTTATAATTTTTAATAAAAAATTTTATTAATCACTAAACGATTAAAATTTTTTAAGTAAAAATTTTACTTATAAAAGATTTAGTAATAAAAGTTTTACTGAAATAGCAATACAAAACATAACCTTATCAGTCGTTTTATCTTTTTAATGGATGTCAAGTGATTTAGCAAAGCAGAACATGTGGGTCTGTGTGAGATTGGACCATTTCTACACTTTTTTTTTTTTTTAATTTTCTCTCTTTATTTAAAGTCCGTGGGCCACATGGGGTCTACAAATTGTCTCTAATCAATTTTAAACTAAATTTTAATCCACTGTAATTTTAAATTAATTTTTAGGTGGGGGATCCTAATATTGATCACAACTGTTGGGAGAGACCAGAGGATATGGACACCTCAAGGACTGTGTATGCAGTTGATGCACCAAATGCAGCTTCTGATGTAGCTGGCGAGACTGCAGCAGCTCTAGCGGCTGCATCCATGGCGTTTCGGTCTTCAGACCCGGGATACGCGGAGACGTTGCTCAGAAATGCTGTCAAGGCGTTTCGATTTGCAGACAGCTACAGGGGGGCTTACAGTGATAACCCTAATATCAGAGATGGTGCCTGCCCGTTTTACTGTGACTTTGATGGGTACCAAGTATGTTGTTGATACAACAAATTCAAGTATAATTAATATAATGTAATGCAAAGTCCAGTATTTTTTTTTTCTTTTAATTGGTTCTGTTCTGCAGGATGAGTTGCTATGGGGAGCAGCTTGGTTAAGAAGAGCTTCTCAGGATGACACTTACCTTAATTACATTGAAATGAATGGCAAAACACTTGGTGCTGATGAGAATATTAATGAATTTGGCTGGGATAATAAGCATGCTGGCATAAATGTTCTGGTCTCCAAGGTCAGATAATCAAGTTCTGGATTCACAGATAGCATATTTGATTCATTGAAATGGTTCAATTTTCGCAAAATTTAACATTTTCGGATGATTGTTGTTTTCTGGCTTCAGGAAGTACTAGAAGGAAACAAGTACGCTCTGCAATCATACAAAGCCTCAGCCGATAGCTTCATGTGCACGTTAATCCCGGAATCATCATCGTCCCACATCGATTACAGCCCCGGTGGCCTAATCTACAGGCCTGGCGGCAGCAATCTGCAACATGCCACAACGATTTCATTTCTGCTTCTGGTTTATGCAAATTACTTAGCCAAAACTTCACAATCTGTTAACTGCGGTAACCTTTATGTTACACCGGCTTCGCTTCGCTTGCAAGCCAAGAAGCAAGCTGATTACATACTAGGTAGTAACCCGTTGGGATTGTCATACATGGTTGGTTATAGTAACAATTTCCCTCAACGTATTCATCATCGGGGATCATCGTTACCATCGATCAAAGATCATCCTCAGTTTATCGCGTGCAAAGAGGGTTCGATTTACTTTAATTCAACGAATCCTAACCCTAATGTGCTAGTCGGAGCTGTGGTTGGGGGTCCTGGGGAAGATGATGCCTATAATGATGATAGGGTTGATTTTCGAAAATCCGAGCCCACGACGTACATTAATGCACCATTTGTTGGTGTGCTGGCTTACTTTGCTGCTAACCCTAATCCCAGCTAGCAGAAAAGGAAAGCTTAATTTGCATATAGATAAGCAAAAATTGTCTCTCATCTTGGGTGAAATTGTTAACCGAGAGGGAAGGGGCTCTGGTTTTTGTTAATACTGGGCAAGAACTCATTGTCACATTTTGGGAATTTGGGATTAAGATGGTTAGAATTTTAAGGCGTAAAATCCCAAAATGGCTTCAAATGAGAATTTCAGTATCCTTTCTTTCACATGATCCACATGATCCGAAGCTAGTTAATCCAAATCACAAGTACAGTTCTGGGAAATTGTTGCATGTTGCATTTACTTTATATGTGGGAGACATTCTGTTTTGAAATTAGAATTAATTAAGAGAACTATTATCCCTTCCGTGACTACCTCTAAATCACAGATAACTTTCAATTTGCTGATTTGCACTAAGATATATATATTTTAATCCTCTCTCAAAAGTTGTCAGTTGAGACAACAGGGTGCCAAACATCGCAAAAAATTTCGACCCGCTAATAGTATGCACAATTACTAATCAGTTAAGATGGTAGACTCCAATCCTAGCTAAAAAAATGCCCAACCTCACATGTTACAATCAACGAACTTTAGACATATTTATGAAATTAACCATAAATGATAAATTATGCCTCCAAATTAGCCCGCAAAGACAAAGAGTAATGACAGCACACGGAGAGGACCCTAATCAATCAACCAACACTTCCCTTTCGCGTAAGCAGTTGGCTAAACATTAGCACATTGATTTTCGGTCACCGACCATAAAATTTAGAAGGGCAATCACAGTGTTTTCACCCACCAAAATTTAATGGTTTGGTCAGCTCCGGCACCGTATAAATCCGGAATCCGCGACATTTTTGTCACCTACTGTTATGAGCCAAAGTTGTAGTGGTTTACAATCATGACGGCCAAATCCAATAAAGACAATGACTCTGACAACTTAATATTGCAACCTACTTCAACTTCTTGTCATGTGACCTGTGTCTGGCATCAAAATTTCCAATACGTGGGGGCACTGACCTATTTTTCTCCTTTGTTTAAATTTTAATTCCTCAAATTTGGAAGATTGCAATTTTTGGGAGATTGATTTAAGAAAACTTATATGATGTAGCTCGAGGTTGTTGTGTGCACGTATTCCTTTAATAGTGATGTCGTAGGGTGCACAAACCCGTTCTTCCATGCACGTTAGTGGGACTAAATGGACTCAGTGTGGGAAGTCCTATCTCTTGTAAAATAATTGTTATTAACTCTATTGTAGAAATGATTTATTGGGAAAAAAAAAAGAGTTAAATGTCTGATAAATTTTAATCTTAAAATATTGTGAATTTTAAAATTAGTCGTATATATTATAGTAAATCATAATGTTAAGTTGTTGTAAGAATGCAAGTGATTTTAATAGACATAATTTTAAACAAATTTACTTGCACATTTATTATATACATGTATGTATACTTCTTTTTTATTATGTACATATAATAATTGTTAGCTAAAAATAATACTTATATTTTACCAATTTTATTTCTTTTATTTTTTGTCTCAAGACAAATGGTAATGACAACAATAACTTTGAATTTAATGATTTTAATTTCTTAATTGAATAAGGATAATTCTTTTTTTATAATATATGAAAGGATATATATAAAACTGTATTAAGTATAAAATTAATTCTCAAAACTAAATTATAAAAAACTACTCCTTTTGTGTTTTTTAAATCTATTGTAGGATGCGATTATTTTATCAAAAGTATTATTTTAAAAAAATTATTAAATATTAAAATTAATTTTTTACTTTTTAAAATCACTTTTAAATTTTTTAAAAATAAACTTAACAATGGGGCACGTTAGGCTTAGGACTAACCAAGCCCTAGCTCTATAATTAAAATAAATAGCCCTAACTTTTAAAAAGTTTGACCCTTCAAGTTAAAGGATAGGGTAGGGCTTTATCTGAGCCCATCCAATTTTTTTCTTCTTGCAAATTTTTAGATGTTTTTTTTAGAATATAACCCCAATTTCTTATTCTTTACTAATAATATTTTTGTAAGGAATTCAATAAATTATTTTTTATTTAGCTTTAACAACAAGACAACATATAACCATCTAATCAAATTAACAAATAAACAATCAAATACAAAATACTAAATTAATAAGAAATAGAGACAAATGTTAGTGGAGTGAGTTATAATTAAGGTCAATCAGACTAAGGGATAGATAGAGCCTTATTGCCATCTCTATCCCAAAAATAACCCCAAACAAGTTCTTAGATAAACAAGTTCTTAGATGACTGATTATTGTAATAATTTTTCTTTATATTTGAACTTTTTATGCATGATATCATGTTTATTATATGATTGCCAAAGATTTTAATTGATGAGCATATATCCCGCACTCACTTATTATAATAACTAAAAGTATTGAGCCGCTACTGTCAACAGTACGTTGATAAGGATTCTCATGTCAGCTCCCACTCGAGAGACCCAGATTTGACTGCGGCAACAGAAATTTCTTTTAAGTTTTTAAGTAATAGCTGTGCATTTAATTAGTTGAAAGTTAAGATTTGAGAAATTAAGTTCACAAGATCATAATCATTTTCATTTCGTGTTGGTTATTTTCAATTTGCCTTGTTGAATCAAATCATATATAGCGTGCTTTCAACTGGCAAGTCAAGTAACGTGATATTTTATTTACGGTGTGATGTGTGCATTATGAATTTATGATCAAATAACAATAATTGGGTAGCTTGGCTAAAGATTTTAATTGATCGCACATTATTTTTGAGTCAAATAAGTTACTTAACATCAATATGTCACTAATCCGTTGTAGTCTAGTTGGTTAGGATACTCGGCTCTCACCCGAGAGATCCGGGTTCGATTCCCGGCAACGGAAGGTTTTCTTTTGCCTCTGCGTTTCGTTAGTTTAAACTTCTCTTTTCAGTTCATATTTGGTTACTTTCAACCGCCAAGTAACTTGCACAAAATTAGAAATGCATTTTTGTCAGGCTTAAAATAAATAGTTAATTACATGAGAAATAAAATGATAATGGCAAATTTGGATGGTAGTATTCATTTATAAATAATGACGACTAATCCAAAAAAAAAAGCAGTGAAAAAACATATATTAATTCTCAAATTTATTGTTTGTGGATAGCGCTTTCAGGCTTGTTCTCGAGGCTTGTGTCATCAACTTTATTAAGGGCATGAGTTTGAGTTTTAATAAAGATTCAAATGTTTATGATCGCACAAATATGGATGGATATAATTTTTTTTTTCCTCAAATGTTAGTAGGAGCAAAATGTTGACTCCATCTAAGGAGAATCCTAGATTGTATTATAATTATATATTTATATTTTCATTAAATTTCATATTATAATATTAGCAGTTTGGCACAAGTATTTTTTTTTAAAAAAAGAAAACTAAGCAGACCTAGTTGAATAAATAAGTTTGTAAATGTAATAGCTTATATTATTCATTAGTTGACATTTCTTATAAAGATCGAATTTTAAATTTATTGTACATCGTAAGATTGATTTCTTATTTGATGTGGTAGAGATATATTATTTATAACTTAAATTTTCATATTTCCTAAAATTTTGGGTTCTGGGTTTCAAAAATATTTCCTAATTTAATAAAAATAGATGTTTTTTCCATTTTAAAAAATTAAATATTATCACAAACGAAAGTAGGTATTAGAACTTTCTATTAATTTTCATTAATAACCTGTCCTGATAATTAGTAGACGTAATATCAGCCGTCAATCCGTTGTAGTCTAGTTGGTCAGGATATTCGGCTCTCACCCGAAAGACCCGGGTTCAAGTCCCGGCAACGGAATTGCGCTTTTCCAGTTTTAATTATTTTGTCGAACCATCCCCCCCCAAATCAATTTCTTATCCCCGAATTCAATCAATCAAATATTCAATACTCTGCGTGTTCAATAAAAATCTTCTCTTTTAACAGACGCTGAAATTGAAATTAGGGTTCCAATTTCAAAATAGGTACTCTTCTCTTTCTCATTCTCTTATTTTATCTATCAGTGTTTGCTTGCTTCGACTTTTTATTTTTTTCCTCCCCTTTGATTCGCTCTTTCTTTTGGCTCCATGAGTTTTTGTAAGCTAACTTGCTTCCAGTTGTTTTTTGAATTTCAATTTGGCAACTTTTTTACGAAAATTATTGTTATTAATTTTTATTTTATTTTATTTTTATCGGAAGTACTTTAGTCTTCCAATGACCCCATGTAATTGTTCATGTTATGCGTAGCTGAGTTGCTTTGCCTATATCATCCTTAAGTAACAAAATGGTATTTTCGTAATTTTTCACTTCCTATATACTCTCATTTATTCCGAGAGCATCGTTAATCCTGTTAAGTTTGGATGCCTCAATACCTTGCCAGGGTAACTGCTGCAGTGTTTTCTGTTGGTGTGTATTGTGTCGCTTATTTCAATTATCTGTTGGGCATTATACTTCCGGCTCTTTTCTATTATGGGCTAATGGGTTTTCAATAGAGAAGTTCCCAGTTTAGGATTTGTTTCCTTGTTATCATTGAGCTTCAAGTCTCGCTAACTTGCATGTGGATGCATGTTAGTGAGTTGCAGCCCCTGGTTTTCTGAATAGAGAGGTGTGAACTTTTGACTTTCGAGAGAAGACCCATGCTGGATTATATGATATGTTTAATCTGGTTATAAAGTTGGTAACTCTAACCCAAGGTTTCCGAAAGAATGAAGAATATAATGTGACCGGGTAGTATGATTTTCTTGATTATCATTTCAGTTGAGGATGATTTGTCATCTCACCAGTGAGTCATTTTCTTTTAATCTAGTGAGACATGAGAAGTTGTTATCTGGGTGTCAGCCATAGGAAAATTACATGCGGTCTGTGTGTACATTTTATTTTAATGCATTGTAGTGCTATGATGGAGCTCAGAAATATTGAAATATTGAAATATTTAAGTAAATATGTTAGAGGTATTAGGAGTAACTAATATATTCGGCCAACTTGTCTACATTGCTTTTTCCATATGGTACACCTGCATTAGAGCCTTCTTGTGATTGTTTTGTGTTTTATCTGTTGTTTCTATTACATGGAACCTTTGGTTTGTCTACTGGCTGCGTTCAGTGAATAAATTTTGATAAACCTTATTGACTTGCAGTAATGTGATTAGCTCGGATCACTTCCGGCAGCCCATTGGTAATTGATGATGAGGTTCTAGTTATTCTTTATTTTTGTTCTTTTGAAACAAAAATAAAGGTAAAAAGTCTTACAGGTAATGGTCGGGTTGATGAATGTAACCTGTTTGTTTTGTTAAAACCTCAAATTTTGATACACAACTCTTCTTTAGTTTTGATGAACAACGACAATAATAACTTGTGTTTTCTTCTTGTATTGACATTTTCCCCACAATTTGCAGCTATGCCTGCAGAGGATGAAAAGATGGAAGGCTCTGTGTCTTCTTTTTTTACTGTATCTTTGGATTCAAACCTGGATGGAGATGTGCTTTCCGCTGAAGATTTAGCCTGGGTTGATTCTTGCCTTGTAAAAGATCCTGAAGCACCAGATGGTAACTGGGATGCTCTGAGAGATGCCTTGCTGGAACTCGTTGATGTTCTGCCCGAATCAGTTTCCAATTCTTCATCTGGAATTGATGGTCCATCAGTTGGAACTGACATTGAGATGCATCGTCCTGATGAAAAGGCAGCAACTACACGGTTGCAAAAAAATGATCATGATGTTGTTCCCACCAACGAAGAATCAGAAACAAATAATGATAGTTATCCAACCAACGAGAGGACTGGCATTCCAGTTTCAAAACTTTTTGAGGATGTTGATACTATAGACTCTTTTAAGGGAAATCCTTTCTTGCCGACTTACAAGGAAGGTGAGAGTGAGAGTGTGGGTGAAGCCATTGCTTTAGGGGCTGATTTGAATTCCTTGGCCTTTGAGACTGAGCCCTTGTCTGAGAGAATCTTCAAGGTTTGGGATTTGGGCATTCCTGATGAGGAAGATGAGCTCATTACACAATTGAACAAGGCCCTTGCAGGAACTTCCTCTTGGTCAGGGCCATCAGGCTTTGATGATTCTGGGACATGGAAAGATATGAAAGATGAGTCACTCAATAGCTTGATTGCTGGCATAGCTGATCTCTCTTTGGATCAAACTTCCTCCTAATTATGTATTTGTAATGCAGCTTTAGAATTTGTCCTGCTCCAAACCTTTAGTTTTAGTGATTTGTAAACTTTGTTGAGGCATTTGAACGATTCATCTGAAGCAAATGAGTATGATGTGTTTTGTATAGCAATTGTGATGGACCATAGGGAAAACGGCATCAAAACTCCGAATAATTGAATCCTACAGCTGTCGTAACCCTAAATATGGCCTTAAGCTCGGGGACCATGACAGCTTTGAGGAGTATGTTGACATCTCCAGAGTGCAATACAAGCCTCTCTATTGATATTTGCAAGAGTCAAATGCATTTCTTCTGGTCAGCGGGACAAACACCCGAGCACGGAAGGCAAGAAGCAAAGTGAATTGCTACTACTGGTTAGAGAAAACAGAGGAATCTATACCACGCATCATTGCTAGCTGATGAGTTCTGGGATGGACCCATTTGATGATTTGTCCATATTATAGTCTAGGTGGAATGGGAAATCTCCAGTCATCACATGGAACAGCTTCTGTGTCAAATTTTCTACCGTTAACAAGCTCATCAAATCCTGTGATTAAACCATGGCCATTAATCAAAATGAAGCCAGAAACAAAGAAGCGAAGTTACATTACATTAGGGCCTCACACTTGAGTTTTCTCCCAAGAGGACTCTATACTAGGACTGAACTTGACACATTTGTCTATTTCTACTAACAGTCTTAACACATTTGTTTATTTCTACTAACAGTTTTAACACATTTGTCTATTTCTACTAACAGTCTTAACACTAGCAAAAATATCCCGGTTTTTTCAAATCAATTTGTCCATAATTTTCATTTTTTACGAGGTGGGTATGAAACCATCTGTTTCAACCACGCATGCATGCTGCCAAGTAAGCAAAAAATTATCACCCACATGGCAAACTCTCGTTGATTGGTTCGTGAGAGCCTCAAATGAGATATCCGATGATGCAATGAGCAACTATAAATATAGTGAAGTGATTGGCATGTGTGGTAAAGAGGCAGAAGAAAGATAGTGAAGATAAGATTATAAATGCTATAAGCTAAGGCCTCTCGAGCTCAGAACCCACAACAAGAAGAAGCAAAAAGGAAAATGGCCTCAGCCTCAGCATCTTTACTCAAGTCATCATCCCCCGTTCTTGACAAGTCTGAGTGGGTTAAGGGCCAGACCATCCGCCAGTCTACTGTCTCAGTCCGCAGCCTTCCCAATGGCCCCTCTGCCCTCACCATTCGTGCTGGTTCCTATGCCGATGAGCTTGTCAAGACGGCGGTATGTTTCAATGCTTTACATCATTTTACAAGCTTGCATGCCTTTAGATAGAGTACCTTTATGGTAAAATATAGGACAATTGTTGGAAAGTTTAAGTTGTTTGTATTGTTTGATTGATACCTAGATGAAACGATGAATGAATATGTTGTACTTTTATGACAAAACTTAAATAAACTACTGCAAGTTTTATACGATAAGGTTGTTTGAGAGTTATTGCAATAAAAGTGGCTTTGCACTTTTGCCGACAAACTCTCTTGAAATATAGTAAAAGTTGTAAAAGGCCTTTGCATGCAGCCCTATAGCTTGTATCATGACGTAAAATATAGTTTGAAGTTGCAAAGAATGAAAGAAGATCATTGTTCTTGGCTACCAATTAGTTGTCTAGCTATAGCTACATGAAATATTAATTAAGTTAATTTTGTTGGGCGTATAGAAAACTATTGCATCACCGGGACGTGGAATTTTGGCCATGGACGAGTCAAATGCAACCTGTGGAAAACGTCTTGCCTCAATTGGGTTAGAGAACACTGAGGCTAACCGCCAGGCATACCGTACCCTCCTTGTCACAGCCCCTGGTCTTGGTGAGTACATCTCTGGTGCCATCCTCTTCGAGGAGACTCTCTACCAATCCACCACCGATGGCAAGAAGATGGTCGATGTGCTTGTTGAGCAAAACATTGTCCCTGGTATCAAAGTCGACAAGGTAAATCAAGCTAGTAAACTTAGATATAGTAATGAAAGTGCATACACTTTCAGGTGTTGCTGTGACAAGAATGATATTCTTACATGTGCTTTGGATGATGAAAACAGGGTTTGGTGCCCCTTGCTGGTTCCAATGATGAGTCATGGTGCCAGGGTCTTGATGGATTAGCTTCTCGCACTGCTGCTTACTACCAACAGGGAGCTCGTTTTGCCAAATGGTATATAAATTACCATAATTTGAGAAAACTACACTAATGTCTGCTTTGACGGTAACATTTTAACATTGATTCAATTTAATTGATTAGGCGTACTGTTGTGAGCATTCCCAATGGCCCATCTGCCTTGGCAGTCAAGGAAGCGGCCTGGGGTCTCGCCCGCTATGCTGCCATTGCTCAAGTAAGATAGCTCAACTACCAAACTTGTTTACAGCCAAGTAACTTTTTGTGTTTCTGATCATTGCAAAATTTTTGTTTCCTGCATCTTGTAGGACAACGGATTGGTCCCAATTGTGGAGCCAGAAATCTTGCTTGATGGTGATCATGGCATTGACAGGACTTTTGAAGTAGCTCAGAAGGTTTGGGCTGAAGTTTTCTTATACCTTGCTGAGAACAATGTCGTGTTTGAGGGTATTCTCCTCAAGCCTAGCATGGTCACTCCTGGTGCTGAATGCAAGGACAAGGCCACACCACAACAGGTTGCTGAGTACACCCTCAAGCTTCTCCACAGGAGAATCCCCCCAGCTGTCCCTGGAATCATGGCAAGTTTCATAAAAGAAATCCTTCAGTTTCCCAATTCTAAAGCAAATGCTTTTGCAAATCATTGACTAATGCATTGAAATTTATCGTATTTTGCAGTTCTTGTCTGGTGGGCAATCTGAGGTTGAGGCAACCCTCAACTTAAACGCCATGAACCAAGGTCCCAACCCATGGCACGTGTCTTTCTCTTATGCCAGAGCTCTCCAAAACACCTGCCTGAAGACATGGGGTGGCAGGCCAGAGAATGTCAAGGCAGCTCAGGAGACTCTGCTCACCCGTGCCAAGGCCAACTCACTTGCTCAGCTTGGCAAGTACACCGGTGAGGGAGAGTCAGAGGAGGCCAAGAAAGGAATGTTCGTCAAGGGCTACGTCTACTAAATTTGTTAGCACGAAGATCGTAAGAATGGTGAAGAAATTTGAAATGACTAGACAACTCAAATGTGTTAATGCTTTATAGCCGTGCTATGGAGACTATTTTTGTTCATGATTACATGTACTTTTAGCGACTTAATAAACTTCGTGCCAATGAGATGAGATAGCGTGTATTTATGGTGAGATTGAGTTCTCTGTACTTTTATGTGCATCATATCTTATACTCCTTTAGTTTACAGTCCTAAACTATAAATTAAACCCTCTCTCTTTATATATTTAGTTTTAAGATAAATATAAAAAAGTTAATATGCGGCACAAAGGGATAAAATGTGGTAATCAACGTCACACCTTATAAATTTTTCATGACAATAATATGATTGATTATACCTTATCATCTTTCATGCCATTTGGACTGTGAATCCGAGCAAATTTGAAGCTTCTAGCGAACTCAATTATAACCCATAAGTGGGTTATGGATTTGTTTGGCACTCCTGTGAGGGCTGAAAATGTTGTCCTGGAAACGTAGAGATAGAAACAAAGTCACTTCCACGCTACCAAATTCTTCCCTTTCAATTCGTGCAATTAAAGATAAATTCCGACGTTTCTTCGCGGTTATACAATGATAATGCTCAGGGGAAGCCTGTAAAGAAATAATATTCAGGTTAAAAACAAATTTTAATTTGTAAAGCTTATTCAAAATTATGAGCATGCCACCAATCGTTTAAGTTCAATTTATTCTGTCATCATAACCATAATTAGACCTCATACTTAACCCTACAATAGCATCCATAATAATTTAGAGACTTAAGACCCGTTTGAAATTAAGACCTTGCAAATTTTAATCCGCAGTTGATGTCAAATGAAATTAATATCAACAATGGGACAGGCAGGAGTGGAGATTGATATCTCTGCTTTTGCGCCCAAGTGAAGGCCACGTGACCACCCCACCCATCCCAGTTCATATTTATGAGAAAAATAATAAAAAAAATTAAGGGGGCGATTGGTACCGTTTTTGGTTTAATGTTTTCTGTTTTACAGAAGTCAAAAACAGGAAACGGGTTTGGTGGCACCATTTCTCAATTCTCAGCCTGTTTTTTCATCAGACTGAAAATGAGTACAGCACATTCTGCACCGTTGTCAAATGAAACAGAAAAACGATAATATATTGTTTCTCTTGTTTTTTTTTTTTTGGGACCGCACATCTGGGAAAAAAAAATGAAAAAGACAGTAACCTTAGTTCTTGTTTTTTGTGTACAACCAAATCATTTGACCCCAAAAGCTGTAAAAGGAATAACTCAACCGACGAGTACGGTAAAAATATTATTTTAATAACTTTTTTTTTATATGTTTTTTATTTTGTAGTATAATAATATTATTTTTAGATAAATTATTAACCACATTTTACTGCTTTCATTTTTAAATATTAATTTAACAAAGAGGCTACTAAATGTGATTTTATATTGATCGATGCACTTTAAATTATTAGGTAAACATGTTGGGGATTCATTCTTCAAATGTAAAAATGGGCATAAAAATAATCTACAAAATTATTTATTTATTTATTTATTTTTATAGTGTTTTACTTGTCCAATTATTGGTTGGGTTCTCGTTGAGGAGTTCTGCCAACCCTGAAGGAAAGAATTAGAATCATGAATTGCATAGTATGTCAGTAACAAGTAATTTAAGAAGCAAAAGTTAACATTATCCATCAAACACACTTAAACTGTCTTGCCTTCATCAAAAGTAAATGGAAGCACAACAGTTACAAACAGACCCTTAAACCCGCAAAGCTAGTTTTCACTCGGCTATATGTTATACCTGAATGATGCCCCTTTGTTGGGGAGACATAAACAAGGTACCATTTTAACTTTTAAGCCAAATTACCAATGCCTTCCTGGGAATTGAAATTGGTGACAGAATAATTCTTTTCTGGGAGTTGAATTTGGCTTATTCGTGCTAGTCTTCATCCAGGAAGATATCATTATCATCAGATTATGCGACTAAATTTTCATACACCCTATCAACGGACAATATATTCACAGTTACTTTTGGTACAAAGGTGGAAGTGCTATTAATCCGTCCATCTCTCTGCAAAAGTAATGGTAAGAGAAACGATCTTAATTAACTGATGAAGGAGGAAATGTCCGAGTTATTTTTAATATTTCCCAACTCTTATTTCTGGTTCAGTGTTTACAAATCTTTACGACTGAAACTCAAACGATGCACCGAAATGAGCTAGTGACTCAAAATTGATTGCATGGAAAAATGGCAACGTATAGAAACATTCAACCACAGCAAGAAAGAAGATCCGTATACAGGGAAAATGGTCACCAACATTAAAAACGCAGCATCTGAGGAACCTTCTTATCCGTGCATGTTAATAATCTAAATGCCCTCGCCGATTCCAGTCCTCTTCGAGGGACTTAAAAGTTGGGCAGCGGCGAACACCTTCCCTATTAGTACGAGTGGAGAAAACAGCCCCGCAATATTTGTAAGAATAGAAATTCAGATTGTGTCATGGTAAACTTAACCTAGGGTAGTCCCAATAAATTTTCGATAATAAATGTCGTTGTACTTATTATCGTTGGTGTTTAAAAAAATCTACCTTCTAGTGTGATTTGTGGTAACGCCAACTGAAAATTTCTAAACAGTCTGCAGACCGACAATCTGCTAACACGAAGTACAATGAACCCCCCAGATTATGTGTTGCCCAGTCAAGTGACGAAAAGAAACACCCAGTGGCTCCATCACCAAATCATATACCAAAACTAGCTTAATTTGATGTTCCAATTTTCAACACCTTCATCTTAAAACGATATCAGCTGAATTCCACTATTTACTAACTTTGATCTAATTAAAACATGCAAAGGAAAAAAATAAAAAGAAAAAAGAAAAAGGAAAATTAACACTTGATTACATTTTGGCAGTTGCATGACATGAATGTTTGCAAAACTTGAAAATTATTATGTACAAGATGTTAGAAAATTGAACATCATTTTCAAACCAAAGACGGATACAATGACCACACAAGTTCTGCGATCAATCCTAGTCCATAATGCTAATTTTACCGACCAGAAAAAGCAACTGAAGTACAGGAGTAGGAAATATTCTCATTTGACTAGGAATGAAATATTACGGTTAACGTCTGCACACTTCATTACATTTTATTTCTACATTTCTTCTTGGATTTTGCAACAATCTGGTGCAAAAGGAGTAACTTTAAAGTCGCGCTCTTGCCTGCGACAACTGAGGCTTCTGTGCAATGTTTGTAAAGCAGATAGAGTGGCAATATCATTATCACTGTGGTTTCACCATCCACAGACTAATACCCAACAAAATCCTCTGGCTGATAGCAGCTGCAAACTCTTGTAAATAACTAGGACATAAAGCCAAAACTTCTGACAAAAGAAAATTCTCAAACTTAGGGAAAGTCTTAAGATAACCAAAAAAGCACTGAATAACTAGATGCATATCTGACTGTAGATCTTCACTGAAATGAAGCAAGTATGTGTATGAAAAGATAATTTCTTTTTATTAGATCTTCAAATGTCCATCCCAAAGGCAACAGTCATCGGATATTCAGTTATAAGAAATTTCCTTTTAAAGCTAAAACATACTTCCAATTCTCTACTGGGCATTCAGTTTCTAGAAAACAAACGATCTTAATTCTCTTAGTAAGAAGAATAACATTAACAGATATGATGATTTGTGTGTATATATGTTTATGAGTGATTCATGAGAATCATTTTCTTTTTCGTGATTTGTCAAATCCAATTGAAGAAAAGTTCCATAGGTTAAAGGCCAAGTTGAGCAAATGGCTACCTTTCCACGCACAACAACTGGGATATGACATACCTAAATAAGATGTATGGGAACCAATCAAGAAACTAAGTTATAATCTGAAAAGCTCAACTGTTGCAATAGCTCAATAGCATATTAATTGTAATGAATAAAAGCAAAAAAAAAAAAAAAACCTCCAAACTCATGAACGGTATGGCAGAATCAAAAGTAAATGAAACATTTCAGCAAGGATCAATGAAAGATGCGGATGATACCTCATTCAATTTTCAGGCTCTCTTTTGAAGGAACCAACAGGAACCACACTAGCAGAATCATGATTAGTGCCACTCAGAACATCCATACCCTGTTTATTAAACATTAAAGTAGTTACAATATTTTGTTGAGTTAAAAGAATCCATACAGTTCTTAACGCAAACAAAAAATCTGGCCATAAAGGTTTAAATGTGCAATTAGTACTTCTACCAAAAGAACTACAGAACCTGATTATTTGAAGCTTGCCCCCGATTGGGCCTTGAGTTGAGATCAATTAATTTATTGTCCACCTTTCCATCACCATCAGCATTACCATCTAGCATCGGAACTGGAGAGACCCCATGATTTTGCTGGTTCTCTCTAGCAGTAATCTTAAATGATTGAGTCTGGTCCCTTGTTACTTTGTTTTGATCAAGGGATTGCAGAGCCAGTTCCTCCAAACGACCAGCCTTGTCCCCTGGAAACTATAAAGAGAGTATCAAAGAAGAATTTATTCAGAAGACCATTTGCAGAAAGAAGAATACAGAACCTCTCGAGTAGAGGGACACAAACCTCAACTCTCTGCCTCAAGAGGAGATATCTCCCATGGGTTCTTTTACCACCAACATGAACAGTCATATCGCATTGCAAGCAAAGGGAACTACCATCTATCTCACAGTAAAAGAAAGCTACATGCACATTTCCCAGATAAGAAACAAACTTAAACCCCTTGTACAATAGCTCAAAAAAATGAAACCCTTGCAGAAATTTAAAAAAAATACTAAAACCTTACATACCAGGTGCATTTTCACAGATGTCACAGCGTGGGACATCACTGGGGTTAGCAAGCCCCACCCTCACATGACGACTAGCAAGCTTGTTGCACATATGGACCTGCAACCCGAAATGCAAAATGGAATTTATTTTTGCAATCAAAATAGTACCAAAACATAACAAGCAAATGGATTATAGAAAGGGCAACTTTTTTTTTTTTTAAACTTTAGATTACATTTCACACCCATTCTGGTTTGGAATGCTTTTAATCCATCTAATTTAATCCGACAATTTAGGAGTTGAGTGATTGAAGTCATCGCCAAGTAATATTTATTATCTAATATTACCAATTAATTATCTGAGTAGCTCTACACCTGCAAAGCCAAGAAATAATACATGTGGCGCTCATACGAATCATCACCAAATCGCAGCAAAATGATAAGACACGATAACCTCTGGACACTCTAGACTCTTACAAAGACTTGCAATAATTGATTCTTTTGAGGATTGCTAAAGGCTGTGCAGCTTTCCGCTTCATTCTCAGAGGTTTCATTTCAAGAAAGTTTATTTTGTTTTCAAGCTTTAATCATTTGGGGCCCGGGAAATGGATTGTTGCAAAGACAAATTACAGTCAACACACGAAATGTCCATGACAAAAGGGCAAATAAAAAATCTACTACTATAAATGCAACAAAACAAGAGAGAGGAAAACAAAATTTATTTTCACAACTATTGCTCATTCTAGATCAAGAGTCACAACCCCAGATGAAAACGGCATCAGAAAATGAACTGATGATGATACCTTTTCGTCACAAGAGCGGCAAAGAGCGGCCTCATCAGCAGCGCAGAAAAGAATCGCAGCAGCGCTTTCACACACGTCGCAAAGCGTTCGCATTTTTCTGTTTCTTTTCTTTTTCTTCAATCAATCAATATATGTATCTATCTGTTCTAACCTCTCTACTTTCTCATTCGGGCTACCTCTGTCTCGGAAACGACATCGTATTTTTCACAGGCGAAACTAAACTAATGCAAAGATGACGATGACGATGAACAATCCAACAAGTTCAGATAACAGACCAGATGAGAGAGCTCGATTGAGTTAACTAACCAAAGAGTAAATTTTACGTATAAAAAGAAAGAGAAAAGAAAATTGGAGCTTAAATATATGCTTGTTGTGCGTTAATGGGGGCGTGCTGTTGGATGGACAGAGAGAGAGAGAGCAGTGAACGAAGGGAGACAAATTGTTTCTACTTCGATTTTGGGACTCTCGGAAGAACCGTGGAGAAACAAAAGTGAGACAAAACAGTGTGTGTAATGCTTTGCTTTGGTCTCCCCTCACGCGCTGCTCTGTGTTTTATGTCGCCCCTCGCTCTATTTTGCGTGCGCCTATAATTATCACACTAATTATTAAAAAAAAAAATATCCACGTTGCCGAGAGTGAGAGACACTCACTTCTGAGTTTTAGGAGGTGTTTATTTATTTTTTAAAAAATTTAAATAAGTCTGAATTTAACTGAAATTTGAATAATTTGAATACATATGAATATAAATACATGAATAATATATTTATTTTTTTTTAATATGTAAATATAATTGTTAAGTGGTTTGTTTTTTAAGAAGAAAATATCTTAAATATGATATTTTGACGTATATAACATCATAAATATCAACAATACTTATATTTATTGGTTAAATACATGATAAGTTATAAATAAATTATTTGATTAGTAAAAAACTTTGATAATGTTTACCTTGACAGAGCATGAAAAATAAAATATATATCTAACACATGTATTTTTCTTTTACATTAAATATATGATACTTATAATGTTATTTTTAATATATCATATTGATTTTTTTTCTTGTTAATTACATAAGTCAATCAGGAATTGTTTAATCATTTGAATTAAAAATAATGTATTAAATAAATTTTCAAAATCTATTATAAAAATAGTAAATATAAATATAAAGAGATGAACCTATTATAAAATACTCACCTAAAGTTCTATTATGTTTAAAATTTTCATTCACAAAAAGAAATTAATAGTTGAATACACGTATATAATAAAAAAAAGGAAGAAACAAAAAATAATGAAAGGATAATTTATATAATAGAAAATAAATTTATTTAATAGGGGTATTAATAAGAGAGAATATTGAAGATTCATTCATATATTTTGCCATTCGGATAAAAGTCAGAATATTTAACTTTTTTTTGTGCATACCTAAACATCTTATAATTAGATATAAGTGATAGAAAACAAACAAAATAAAAATTGTAAATGTTTGAAAATAATTAAGATTTAGACTTCAGATAAAAAATAAATAACCTTTAAGTTGAAATGAGGGCGAAGTCAAGAATTTTTTGTAGACCCGACTAGATTAATGTGGGGATGGTAATATGCACCATTTGCTATTGATTTGTCATTATTGAATCCAACCCACAAAATTTTTAACTACCAAGCTCGCCTGCCATCTGTAGAGGATTTTTATTTTTTAAAAAAACCAACCAGTTGTGAGTTTTAACAACTACCAAATCTACTTGCAATTTGCAACGAATTTTTTGCAAGTTTTGTTATTTAAAATCACAAATATTCAAAAAATATATTTTAATAATACATAAAAAATAAAATTATGTAATGCAACCTATAAATTTATAAAACTAGTCTAAAAAAATCAGCATGTAATACTTAATTCTAAATTTTATCAATATAAATAAGAAATTAAAATTTCAACATTAAAACAAATACATAAATTATATTAATCTAACACAAAATATTTGTATTGTAAGCAAATTATCATTACTAATATCAATGCCTTGCTCCATCTTTTAATCAATATACAAGTATTATCAATAATATTAACAAGTAAATTTTGTACAACTATTGTTAACAATTAATTAAACAAATAAAAATCTAACTTAAGTAAGCAATTATTAGGTTCAAGTTATTAAAGGAAAACAAACAAAATCAATCAATTAAAATAAAATATCAATAATATTAAACTTGAAAATTTTAAAATTTCTAGTTATTAAAAGCCTACTATTAGTTTATGGTCTTTGCTTTTCTTTACTATGTTCTTATCTATCTTTGTGTGTGTATGTAAATTCAGTTTAGGAATTAAGAACTTTAACTTTATATATTTATGATTAAATTTTTAATGTAATTTTTTATTATTAAAATTAAAATGATAAATAATAAAAATAAAGAATTGGGATTAGTAAATACCCATATAGATATCACGTGGATTTTTTCTCAGTATCAAATTCACCCACAACTTGCAGTAGGTTTCAATTTGAAATACCACCTCCATCCACAACCCACATAATTACTAGTAGTCAGGAGGCTTTTGCCAACTATTTGGATGGATTTGCGGGTAATATTATCATCGCTAGATTAATAGCTTTGTTTATTAAATTTGTTAAGTTTGAAATTTTATTAATTTTAGAATTTTTTAAAATTTACTCTTTTTTTAAATTATGTCTTAATCGAAATAAATAAATAAATTTTTGTGACTTTTATTTTAAGGAAAAAAGTATGAAACATCTCACAAATTATATTCATTTAATATACTTATTTTCTAAATTATAAAACTTAATATCTTATTTATTTTTACTTATAACGATGTAAATATCAAATAACCATATTTATAATTTTTTTATTTATAAACATAAATAATATGTCACTTATATTCATATAAGAAAAACAAACATGACATTTAGATATTTGTATTTGACCTCATTTAGACTTTAATGAAATTCAGATATATTTAAATTTTAGACCAAACAAAATCAAACGCTTATCTAATAAAAGGAGAATAAAAAATTCTATTGATTGAATTGCATTATTTAACTCATTTCAAATTGATTTAGTTTAAATTGAAATTCATTGACCTAAAGGATAAATAAAATTTCTATTAATTTGCAATTTTCTTTTCTTTTGAATAAAGATAATTTTTAGTAGTAAAACATTTTGTTTGGAATAATTCGACAATTTCAAATAAATAATAAAAAAAACCTACTGTAAAAAATCCTACAAATTAAGCCTATACTTGTCTAGTTCGATAAATATAATATAAAAGGATTAAAAAAAAAACGGATTGAGTGAGTTAAAATCAATTAAATATTATCCACATCATTATCCAAAAGGGTTAATTGCTTTACATAACAATTTTCATACTTTCTTTTTACAATTTATTTTGCTGGCGCGTGCTGATTCCCTGCGCGTTGGCTGAACCTGAAGGTTGTGATTTGGGATGAAAATTTGGATGCAAAAGTAATCACACGCGTTCTTAAGATGTGTGAAATCCACGTTCGAAGCTGATGCCACAAGCCTTGGCTTTCTAGGCAGGTGGGTTCCACTCATGCGGGAAGGCAAGTTGGTTTACTATCGGCGAAGAGGGAGTTTACGATGTTCTTGTTCTAGGTTTTTAAGTGAGGGCAAGAAAACCACGAGTACTAAAAAATGCTAGTACATCACACAGTACCTCCTCTAAAAAGTCTTAAAATACATGTTTTTAACACATTTTTTGAAAATTTTTAAAGAATTCATGTAAAAATAAGTTGAAAAATTCTTTTTATAAGATAAAATATTAATTTCATTATTATAACTTAATAAAAGTAACGATATTGTGACTTGAGTATGTTTCGGTCCTATGTTGTGACTTAAATATACCCTATAACATAGGGTAATAATTAATTTTTTTTGACTTTTATGAACTTTATAGTCATCTAATGGTATCTCACCTAAAGTACTACTATAGTTGCACCCATTAAATAAAACAAGTTTGAAAAAGCCCAGAACTTTTGTTTGGTTTTTATTTTGTATATAATCAAAATTCTTTGGTGCAAAATAGTAATATAAAATTTGTTTATGTTCAGTATTATATTAATTTTTTTAAATGGTAAGGGTTGGGCATAGACCCAATTCATTTTTGCAGTATTATACATAATTATCCAAACAAGCATATTTTATATCTCAAGAAGAAGAAGAAGAAGAAGAAGAAATTGGCCACAAAATTCTAACTTTGAGTACAAGTTTGAATCTGCACTCCTATTAGAGGAGAATTCTCTCCTTGATTCAAAGAATGAAATGATTAATCGCAATAATGAATTAATAAGTTAAGCCCAACGAGCATTAGGCACTTAGAGATAGAGGGGGGGGGGGTCCACGAGTCATTCGAGAAGTTGTGGTGCCAGCCTAAAATTGGATAATTTGGTAAAGTGGACCCAAAACTCAAAATCCCCAAATTTTTATTTAATTTTCTTTTGAAAAAAAAAAAGTTTATATTTGATTTTTTATTGAAAAAAGAAAAAGGCAACGAACAAGAGAAAAAGAAAGGAGACCAAAGCCTTGACGCTAGGGATTTTGGTTTAAAACAAGTTTTGTGGTGCAGCCACTTCACCCATCACCACCAGCTTTCAAAAAAATGGAGTGAGAAAAAAGATTGATAGCGACTCGCAATTGATTTTAAGCCACCAACTTCATATCTGCCCTTGACCCCACTCTTCTAATTGCTTCACGGCCATTGCTTTAGTCTTGCCTTTTTCCTCTTCTTTTCACTTCCATGGCTCCTGAAGCTTCTCCTCCTTGAGAAGTGAAGAATTCTTATTATGTGTGGTATATTTAAAACCCAAGTGAGTGATTCTTACTTGCAAATTCTAAGTGAATTACCACGTGGAACCCCAAATCCACAATGGATAAAAAAATAAAAATATTTAAAATTATTGAATCCTTTATCCAACACATATGGTAGATATGGAAACACAACAGAATCAGAATCGTCGATGGCTTCATTTGCACAAACAATAGCTTTTACTTTTAGGGATCAAAATATAAATTTATTATTTTAAAGGCTAATATGTGATGTGTCGTCTATAAAATGAATCGCAGTGGTTGTTTCTCTCACTACCCCACAAAGAAAATTGCCAGCCCTCCACTACACGCATGTTGACTCTTGATTGAGTTTGTCGAGCCCAACACTTGAAGTTGGACAGCACTCCAATCGGATACCTTGTCTAAACGGGCCTCACATTCATGGCCCATGACGATGAACTCTTTGATGGAAAAATGAGTAATTGAATTTGGACTTTAGAATAAATAAAAATAAAGTCAATATTCTAGAGGCTTTTGAATAGAATTTTTTTTTATAGTATATTAATTTTTGTAACATGGAATTCAATGTCTCCTTAAAGGCCATATATTAATTATGTCAACCAGAAATTATTAAAAAAATTAACAAGCCATGATCGATCATTGAAGTGGGCGGTGTGTTGATAAAGGAGGATATATATATATATGTATATTGTTGATACATGAATAATTAGTTTGACAATTGAGTTTCTTGGTGGTGCAAGAGAGGATAATAAAATTGTATTAAATTGGTTACTTTGTTGGTGATATGGAGAGTTGTTTAGCCAATTTTTTAAGCCAGAGAGGATATATTATTAATTACTTAGAAATTATTTGATTAGTAGAGTTTTTTTTTTTTTTTTTCTGGATATAGAAGTTCACATTTTTATGAACGGCAGATTTTAGCTAGTTATTTGCAACTAGGTATAAAATAATTTTAAAAAATCACAAAATATAATACAATATTTTAATTGTGTCTTTGTAGCGCATCAGAGACAGAGTTCATGATTTTTTTTTCGTTGTTTTGTAGTTAGTTACTGACAAATAAATGAAATAGACATTTTACAAAATGTAGATATCCACACCTTTAAATAATTATTGATTTGTAATTTACTTTTTGAAATTAAAATTCAACAATCGAAGCTGGAGTGCATAAAAAAGATTAGATCAATTAATTTGATTAATCGAACACTCTAGGAAGGAAACTTATAATTATACCTTTTTTTTTCCCATATAGAAGAGGTGGTTGAGACGTCCCTTTGGTCATACAGTGTAAAGCATTGAAAATTTAATCATGCTTACCTTAATCATTTGTCAAAAGGCTTGAAACTTTTGAGGAATGAGAAGAAAACAAAAGGGTAAAAGTCACAACTTTTAAATTAAATGATATCATTAGACATATCGACTAATATAAAGGGTGACAAAATTTTTTATGAGTTTGTATCTTTATAAGGTCCATTTCCATCCTACTCTTCATTATATATGATTTTTTTTTATTTAATAATTTTTGTTTTATTAATTAAGATGTTGGTTAATAAATTTTTATTTTATTTTTACTTAATATAAATAAGTTACAATTAAAAGAAAACCTTACATTATAACATTTATTCATTACTAAAATATTATTATGTTTTCTTTTCTTTTCAAGATATTATTTCAACCTTTTAGCGATTTTTTCAATAATTTAAGTACTTTATAATATGATAATAATTTATTTAAGTCTCTACTTTTAATTTACTAATATCATTTATCTATGTCTATTATAAAATAAGCAAATGGAGTATAAGATGGTGATGGAAAAATCATTCCTCATATGAGGATTCTTTATCTCCTCCAATAAGATTTATTGGGGTATGAGGTGGGGAATAGAGTGAAAATTTTTAATGGAATGGAAAATGAGGTAGGCCTTCTCACCCCTATCATACCCCATTGCCATTCCTATCCAATATTTTCAGAAATAATGCATGGCATAAGGAATTTTTTGGGTGAGTATTAAAAAAATGAATGCACACTATTAATAATGGAAATGAAGATAACTGATAGAAGAACCCAATTAAGATGTTTAAGATTAATAGAGGTAAAAAGAAAAACAAAATTAAAGCATGATTGAGAACTCCATTTTGCCTTTTTTTTTTTCACCAATACTAATTTGTGGCATATCATGAATTGGAATTGCTTTGAAAATGATAATTATAAAAACTTTGAAAAGAATATTCACCCACATCCTTTGTACTTAATAATGGGTTTGATATTCATCGTTTGTGGGATCTTTGTCACTATATCATTACTTTTTCACCGTTTAAAGTCATCTTTCAAGAAATGCAGGGGCAATGATAGCATAGAATTATGTAAAAGATCTTATAAGGTATTTTTAGGGTTAATTTCGGTTTATCATTAATAAATTGATTACCTTTAAATTATTATAAATTTTAACTTATTTTTAATTATTTTTTTATTTTTTTTAAAGAGAGGTGTAACATGAGAATAGAGGTGGCTAACCGGCCGTGTCATCATCAAAGCAAAGCTCATGCATGCTCGTGCTTATGCCATGTTGTGCCCACTATATGTTTCGTGTCATGTCGTACCTAATTTTTTTTTTAGGCCCAACCTAGGCGTGTCACGTGCCCGTGCCCACACGACTATGTAAAAGCTATGCCGTGTCGTCTTTTAAGAAAAAAATCCCACTAAACTTTTTTATTTTTTAAAAAATTTTTAAGAAAGACATCAAAGTTGTTGGCGTATTTTTTTTTTTTATATGTATTTTTTTATTCATGTGCCTTTATTCAAATTTAATAAAATTAAAAATTCAAAATTCAAGTCCATATTCGACAATAAAAATTAATAATAATAAGAGAATGTAATATTAATTACTAAGTTTGATTCTATAGCATTAAAATTCTCTTATAATACTTAATAATAATAATAATAATAATAATAATAATAATAATAATAATAATAATAATAATAATAATAATAATAATAATAAAATTTTTAATAATAAAGAGTTAAGAGTTAATTGTTAATTTGAAATTATGTAGTGTCATATTTATATATCATAGTTCATAATAATATTAAAACATATTTATAAAATCATTCTATTGATAATTTTATTTATTAAAATCATAATATCAATATTTATTTAATGAATTGTAAACATAAATCAATTATAATTTTTTTGAAACTAAGAATTAAATAAATTTGAAAAACATATGCTAATAAAATATATTAAAAGATTCAATTTCAAGTTATTTATAAAATTATAAAATTTTAAATTTACTTTCATTAAATGTGAAAATGTGCTTATTGCGTGTTTTTTCGCGTGTCGTACTTTTACCCATCTCTAATCGTCTTTATCTTTTAAGCCAGTCGATTTAAAATTCTCAACTGGCAACCACGTGACCGTCTTTGCATTGCGTGCTTCTCTTGAAACGTCTCGTCTTTGTCGTCTACCCATTGACCATCTCTACATGAAAACTTCTTAAGAGATCATCTATCTTAGTATTACTCTCGCCCAAACATTCTTAACTGATAGGTTTTAGTAGGATCCAACATATTAGTATTAGTATGGTCACGCCCAAAATGAATCATAAATACTTGTTAGGGTTTGAGACCATTCAAAAAATAAGGATAAATAGGGGCATGTTGATATAAAAAAAAATCATCTTCTTAACACCAATTGGGGCTAGGTTAAGATTTATAATAATTGAGGATATTGTGAAGATAGTCAATTTATCAGCAAATAAATTGAAATTAACTCTTTTTTTTTTGACAAAATTATAATTTAGGGTTTGGATATATTTCCGCCCAGATATTTGTATAAACACCTACCCACTTCTAAAAGAGATATTTCTAACAAGTTCACATTATTTTTTAGTTAATACAAATTAACAATAAAATTTTTATAATTAATCAGTTAAATACTTCTTTTAACTTTTTTTCTTATTTACGTTTCTTTAGCTATCTTTGACCATTTAAGTTGCTTTAATCATTTTTATTTAACTATTTTATCCGTTTGACATAAAATGAATCAAATTGCTCCAAATAAATATGTGTTAATATATCTACTAGTTTAGGTATTTAATTTTGTGACTTATAATTTTACATTTTTAAATGATATCTAATAATATTCAATACCCTACATGTTAACTACATAAAGTTTACAGTTCAACAATTTACATCAATATTGTATCATAAAACACTATGCTAGTTTAATTAAAGATTAATAATCATACTCATAAATTTGTGTTGACACGTCATTAAGAAATAATAAATTTTTTATAAAAATAAAAAATTGAAATTAAACTAAATTTTTGGTGCTTTTACCTCATAAGGACAAAATATAAATTTAAAATTAAACCAAGAAATCTTACCAGTCAAATATTAAAAAAAAAATTCTTAGTCACAAAAAAAATTAAGATAGATTTTATTAACTTATTCTCTAAAATTATTTTTTATTTTAAATTTTTAAAAATTATGCAAATATTTTGTAATTATTTTCTAAAAATAGGATGGAAATATCACCACTCTATATTTATTGTGGGATAAGTAACCGTTTAGACGTTTATTTCCTATATTTTGATTTTGATTTAAGTGTCTGTTTAGTCTTTATATTTTAAAATGTATATCAAAATACCCTGTAGTTAAATATGTTACAATCTTATTCTTATTTTTTTTCCTTTTATAATAACAATATTCTTAATATTAATTAACTTAATTGTAAAAAACTTAATTGAAAAATTAACCAATAAATATTAGTGTGAAATAATTAGCATTTTTTTCTTGTGTAATAATCTTGCTAATAATTATTTATAAAATAAATTAATATAAGCTAATTTAAAGCAATGTTTAATATCCTTGAATCAATCTAACTAATAATTATTTTATAAAATGTAATTTATCAAATTAATCCTTAAAGTAAAATAATAATATAAAAGTTTGTGCAAAATTTTTATGTTACTTTTAAAGTTAATTTGATAAATTATCATTTTTTTCATTAATATCTCCAAGAATATTGTTGAAAGGATACTATTGTAGGATGAAAGAAAAGTAAAGGTATGAGTGTAACATATTCAATAGCAAGAGTGTCTTAAAGTATTTTTTAAAATAAAAATTAAACGAGTATTTATCTTTTATTGTGTACGCATTATATATGTGGTAGGTAATTACAAGGTTCGGTTAGAATGATTCTCGTTTGTTTGTAAACAATTATAAAAGAAAAAAAGAAATCAATAATGTGGTGTTTACAAAAGTCGGTGGAATTTTGACCTAGTGATGCTCAAAATTGGAACAACGCATTGCAGATTTTTTTATATTTATTATATATTTTTCTAATTGACTTGAAATGCATCAAACGTTGCTTTTTTTCTTTTTTTCTTTTTTCTCCAAAGACATCACACAGGTATCTATTTCATCTTCAAGGGTCTGTTTCATTATCTCTTACGATAGCAGGTGGAGGTTGAGAATTGTTGAAAGCAAAATGCTAAGAATTTAAGAAGACAAAAGAAGAGGTTCATGACCCATTAACATCATCAACGTAACGGTGGTTAGTAAGTATGACGATCTTTATAGTCACAACCCACGAGAGCTTTTGAGTTGGCCTAACTCCTTTATGAATTCGAAGGTGCTGCTTTGCTTGCTTTCATGGGTTCTTTGTTGCTTTTGCTTCTTTCTACAGGTTTTGTTTTCCTTTCTCAACAAGCTATCTCTATGAACATGAAAGTGCTTTTTTTTTTTTTTTTTAACTTGCATAAATGATCAAGTTAATAACTCCACTTATTATATGATGGGTAATTAAATACGCGGCATAATTCTCTATGAATAACGTTGGAGTTATATATTAATCGGACAATATTACGTGATAGTGTCACTTATTATAACATAAACATTATTACACACGATGTTAGTAGCGAGTAACTCCGCTAAACACAAATCAGCTAATGATTAAAATACTTAATCTATTAATAAACCATCTAATGCTGCCTGAATTGGGGAAAAAATTGATGGACCCCTGTAATTATAAGTACGCGTGCAAGTGCAAATGCAACCTTATAATTACTCTATAAAAAGTTGTTTCTTTGACCTTTGTACAATAATATAGTATTTTTTTTTTTTTCATTCAATCATCTTCAATTGTCAGCATTTACAATGCCACACATCACGCCACAATATGGGATTTGCCAAATTACAGGGTAAAGAACAACCACGCCCCCGACGCCCTCCATATATTCTACTTCAATAGACTGTTAGATCTTTACTATTTAAGAAATTGGCAGCTAGAGCTTCATCAATTTAGAATTAGATATTTGAAAATCTATCGCAAGCGAATTTTATTTATTTGAATAGAGGAAACAAAATGAGCCTGAATATCTTAATCTATTATTAAGAGTAATGATAGAATTACAAATTCTTACATAAATTTTGGTATATATATTTATTCTAGGATAGCGAGAGTCTAATTGTATATTGTAGTAATTAAATTATCACTAATCTCCAATTAAACAATCAATTATTATTGGCATTTAGTGTGGAAACAAAAAGCTTTGTTGTTGGCAAAATCGTCATGAGAAAACAAGAATCAATGTACATTACTCGAGTCCCATGTAATACAAGAGAGCGGTTTTCAGAATGCTGACTTGGCACATTACGTGACCCGCCTCATTATAGCTGGTAGTTGGTGTAACCGACAAACCGGCGCGTTTACTCGTTCCGTTATTCATGACTTGTTGTTTCTCTTTTGATATTATTTTCGTGCCCTCTCTCACCGTCGCAACTTAAAACTATAGTCTTCGACACACTAGAATATAGGTTTTTCTAATATATTTTTTTTTTCTATCAAATTTCTTAATTTTTAAATTTTACATCACCCTTCATTTTCATTTTTCAATGTATTGTTTTGTTGTTGTCAATCCCTTTCCACGTAACTTTATACACTTATTATAGACGTAGGAGTAGATTAATGTCTTCGAAAGCCATAGTTGATAATTACAGTTAACTAAAACGATTGCTTTCTTTTAATTGTAAAAGGTTATAATATCTTGAGTTAAAAAAGTTAAAAAAGAGAGAGAGAGAGAGAGAGAGAGTTAGTTAGTTAAATTCATTATTTTTAAAATTATGCATTTCATCTCACTTACTCATTTAAAGTTCATTATGGCTATTCGGTTAATGATATAATAAAGCACAGTAAGAATTTTGGAAGCAAAATTGATATTATAGGGTTGACATCGGATTGGATTAGATTTAGAGCATATAATTAAATATAAAATTAATTATATGCTTCATGAATTTTATGTAAAAATTACCAAAAGATCTTAAATGTAAATTCGAAATACCATCCGAATCTAAAATAGCATTTAAATTCGAACTGACCCAAACCCAAATTCAT
>JASUUG010001254.1:0-54129 GCA_030449905.1 Luvunga scandens
CACCGCCTTGGCCTTGGCCGCGGGGTGGCTGCGTGCCATGGCCTTGGCCTCGGCCTCGGGGTGGCTGCGTGCCAAGGCCTTGGCATGGGCTGGCTGCGTGCCTAGGCCTTGGCCGCGGGCTGGCTGGGTGCCATGGCCTTGGCCGCTGGGTGGACGCGTGCCTTGCCCTTGGCCACGGGGTGGCTGCGTGCCTCGGCCTTGACCTTGGATGCAGGCTGGCTCCGTGCCTTGCTCGAATGCAGCACAAGCTCGCGACCAAGGCAGTTCGTACACTCTCACGCACACACAAAACACACTCCAGCCGCTCTCCCGTGGCAAGGATAGGGAGCTCGAGCGTGGCCCTGTACATTGGCGTTGGCCGTGGGGTGGCTGCGTGGCTTGGCCTTGGCCGCGGGCGAGCATTTGCCCAAAATGTGAGCACACGGTCCTCGCCGTTTCTCGGATTCTTGGACCAAAAACTGAGATCCACACCTACCTTCCACTTTTTTCTCCGGTTTTGCCTGAATCGGATGAGTTGGCCCACCCGTTTGGGCACCCGTTCGCTGCCGGTAAGATGGCCGTAAAACGAGTTTTGGAGCTCGGAATTGGATTCCGTTTTCTCCCGCCACCGACTCCCACCAAGCCCGACGACGCCAGCCCAAAATCCCACGCCGCCCCTGAAACGCGAAATTTGGCCACAATCCGTGTGCTATAGCTCACGGATTTTCGCCTTTTCTGGCGGAAAAATGGGCGCACGGCCTCCTGCATTATGTTTGCCATTTCTTCGAGCGGAAAGCAGTACTTGCGCCGTGAGGACGCCCCCGGCCCAGTTCTACCACAATCGGACTAATTCGAGGGCATGTTTCGTCCCCTTTTCGCACCACCGCACCCTCGGTAAATCGACCGTAAAACCAGATTCGGACCTCGAAATCGACTCCCCTCTTTTCCAACGCTCGACTGTCGCACGTATCCAATGCATCACCCCAAAATCCCGCACCGCCCCGGAAACGCGAAAGTTGGCCAAGATCCGTGAGCTACAGCACACGGCCTTGGCCTTGGCCGCGGGGTGGCTGCGTGCCATGGCCTTGGCCGAGGGCTGGCTGGGTGCCATGGCCTTGGCCGCGGGCTGGCTGGGTGCCATGGCCTTGGCCACGGGGTTGGATTCTGTTTTCTCCCGTTTTGGGCTGGCGTCGTCGGGTTTGGTGGGAGTCGGTAGCGGGAGAAAACGGAATCCAAATCCGATCCCCGAAACTCGTTTTACGGCCATCTTACCGGCAGCGAACGGGTGCCCAAACGGGTGGGCCCACTCCTCCGATTCAGGCAAAACCGGACAAAGAAGTGGAAGGTAGGTGTGGATCTCAGTTTTTGGTCCAAGAATACGAAGAAACGGCAAGGACCGTGTGCTCACATTTTGGCCAAATGCTCGCCCGCGGCCGAGGCCAAGCCATTCAGCAACCCCGCGGCCAACGCCAAGGCACAGGGCCACGCTTGAGCTCCCTATCCTTGCCTCGGGAGCGCGGCCGGAGTGTGTGTTGTGTGTGCGTGAGAGTGTGCGACCTGCCTTGGTCGCGAGCATATGCTAGATTTTGAGAAAGGCACGTAGCCAGCCCGCGGCCAAGGCCAAGGCCAAGGCCACCCCGTGGCAAAGGAGGCACGCAAGCCATGGCACCCAGCCAGCCGCGGCCAAGGCGGCACGCAGCCAAGGACAAGGCCTTGTGCTGTCGCTCACGGATCTTTGCCAACTTTCGCGTTTCGGGCGGTGCGGGATTTTGAGGTGATGCATTAGATACGTGCGACAGTCGAACGTCGGAAAAGAGGGGAGTCGATTTCGAGGTCCGAACCTCGTTTTACAGCCGATTTACCGGGGGTGCGGGTGTGCGAAAAGGGGACAAAACGTGCCCTTGAATTGGTCCGATTGTGGTAGAACTGGGCCGGGGGCCTCCTCATGGCGCAAGTACTGCTTTCCGCTCGAAGTAATGGCAAAAATAATGCGGGAGGCCCTGCCCCCATTTTTCCGCAAGTAAAGGCCATAATACTTGTGCTATAGCACACGGATTGTGGCCAAAAATCGGTTTTTGGGGGCGCCATGGGATTTTGGCTTGCGTCGTCGGGTTTTGGGGTCGGTGGTGGGAGAAAAGGGAATCCAATTCCAAGCTCCGAAACTCGTTTTACAGCCATTTTACCGCCAGAGAACGGGTGCCCAAACGGGTGGGCCAACTCGTCAGATTCAGGCAAAACCGGAGAAAGACGTGGAAGGTAGGTGTGGATCTCAGTGTTTGGTCCAAGAATACGAAGCAACGGCGAGGACCGTGTGCTCACATTTTGGCAAATGCTCGAAGCCAGCCACGGCCAAGGCCAAGGCACGCGGCCACCCCGCGGCCAAGGCCAAGGCACTGGCCCACGAACGAGCTCCTATCCTTGCCCCGAGAGCCGGCCCAAGTGTGTGTTGTGTGTGTGCCAAGGCCATGGCGTGCCAGCCTTGGTCGCGAGCATGTGCTGCATGTCGAGCAAGGCACGCAGCCAGCCCGCGGCCAAGGCCAAGGCCATGGCACCCAGCCACCCCGCGGCCAAGGCCTAGGCACGCAGCCACCCCGCGGCCAAGGCCAAGGCCATGGCACCCAGCCACCCCGCGGCCAAGGCCAAGGCACGCAGCCACCCCGTGGCCAAGGCCAAGGCCATGGCACCCAGCCACGCCGCTGCCAAGGCCTAGGCACGCAGCCAGCCCGCGGCCAAGGCCGTGTGCTGTAGCTCACGGATCTTGGCCAACTTTCGCGTTTCCGGGGCGGTGCAGGATTTTGGGGTGATGCATTAGATACGTGCGGCAGTCGATCATCGCAGAAGACGGGAGTCGATTCCGAGGTCCGAACCTCGTTTTACGGCTGACTTACCGAACGTGCGGGGGTACGAAAAGGGGACGAAACGTGCCCGCAAATTGTTCCGGTTGCGGTAGGACTGGGACGGGGGCCTCCTCATGGTGCTAGTACTGTTTTGCGTTCGAAGAACGGGCGAAAATAATGCGGGAGGCCCTGCGCCCATTTTTCCGCCCGAAAAGGCCAAAATCCGTGAGCTATAGCACATGGATTGCGGCCAAATTTCGTGTTTCGGGGGCGGCGTGGGATTTTTGGCTGGCGTGGTCGGGTTTGGTGGGAGTCGGTGGCGGGAGAAAACGGAATCCAATTCCGAGCTCCGAAATGGAATTCTGACCAAATGCTCGCCCGCGGCCAAGGCCAAGGACAAGGCACGCGGCCACCCCGCGGCCAAGGCCAAGGCACAGGGCCACGCTCGAGCTCCCTATCCTTGCCCCGGGAGTGCGGTCCAAGTGTGTGTTGTGTGTGTACGAGAGTGTGCAACGTGCCTTGGTCGCGAGCATGTGCTGCATTTCGAGCAAGGCAAGCAGCCAGCCCGCGGCCAAAGCCAAGGCCACAGCACCCAGCCACCCCGCGGCCAAGGCCTAGGCATGCAGCCACCCCACGGCCAAGGCCAAGGCCACGCACTCAGCCACCCCGCGGCCAAGGCCTAGGCACGCAGCCACCCCGTGGCCAAGGCCAAGACCATGGCACCCAGCCACGCCGCGGCCAAGGCCAAGGCACGCAGCCACCCCGTGGCCAAGGCCAAGGCCATGGCTCCCAGCCACGCCGCTGCCAAGGCCTAGGCATGCAGCCACCCCGCGGCCAAGGCCGTGTGCTGTAGCTCACGGATCTTGGCCAATTTTCGCGTTTCCGGGGCGGTGCGGGATTTTGGGGTGATGCATTAGATACGTGTGACAGTCGAGCGTGCGGAGAAGACGGGAGTCAATTCCGAGGTCGAACCTTGTTTTACGGCCGATTTACCGAACTAGCGGGGTGCGAAAAGGTGACAAAACGTGCCGCTTGAATTGGTCCGGTTGTGGTAGAACGGGCCAGGGGCCTCCACGGTGCTAGTACTGTTTTGCGCTCGAAGCAATGGAAAAATAATGCGGGAGGCCCTGCGCCCATTTTCCATTTTCCGTCCGAAAAGGCCAAAATCGTGAGTTATAGCACACGGATTGTGTACAAATTTCGCGTGGTATTTTTCGGGGCTGGCGTGGTCGGGTTTGGTGGGAGTCGGTGGCGGAGAAAACGGAATCCAATTCCGAGCTCGAAACTCGTTTAACGGCCATTTTACAGCCAGAGAACGGGTGGGCCAACTCGTCCGATTCAGGGAAAACCGGAGAAAGAAGTGGAAGGTTGGTGTTGATCTCTGTTGTTGGTCCATGATTACGAAGCACCGGCGGGGACCGTGTGCTCACATTTTTTTGGTCCACGCCGAGCTCCATATCCTTACCCGGGAGCGCGGGCCAAGTTTGTGTTGTGTGTGCGCGAGAGTGTGCAACGTGCCTTGGTCGTGAGCATGTGCTGCATTTCGAGCAAGGCAGGCACGCAGCCAGCCCGTTGCCAAAGCCAAGGCACGCAGCCACCCCGCGGCTAAGGCCAAGGCCATGGCACCCAGCCACCCCGCGGACAAGGCCTAGACACGAAGCCACCCCGCGGCCAAGGCCAAGGCCATGGCACCCACCCACCCCGCGGCCAAGGCCTCGGCATGCAGCCACCCCGTGGCGAAGGCCAAGGCCTCGTCATGCAGCCACCCCGTGGCGAAGGCCAGGGCACCCAGCCACCCCGCGGCCAAGGCCGTGTGCTGTAGCTCACGGATCTTGGCCAACTTTCGCGTTTCCGGGGCGGTGCGGGATTTTGTGGTGATGCATTAGATACGTGCGAAAGTCGAACGTCGGAGAAGACGGGAGTCAATTCCGAGGTCCAAACCTCATTTTACGTCTGATTTAACGAACGTGCAGGGGTGCGAAAAGGGGACGAAATGTGCCCGCGAATTGGTCCGGTTGTGCTAGAACTGGGCCGGGGGACTCCTCACGGTGCTAGTACTGTTTTCCTCTCGAAGAAATGGCGAAAATAATGCGGGAGGCCCTGCGCCCATTTTTCCGCCCGAAAAGGCCAAAATCCGTGAGCTATAGCACACGTGTTGCGGCCAAATTTCGTGTTTCAGGGGTGGCATGGGATTTTTAGCTGGCGTGGTCGGGTTTGGTGGGAGTCGACGGCGGGAGAAAACGGAATCCAATTCTGAGCTCCGAAACTCGTTTTACGGCCATTTTACCGCCAGAGAACGGGTGCCCAAACGGGTGGGCCAACCCGTACGATTCAGTCAAAACCGGAGAAAGAGGTGGAAGGTAGGTGTGGATATCAATTTTTGGTCCAAGAATACGAAGCAACGGCGAGCACCGTGTGCTCACATTTTGGCCAAATGCTCGCCCGCGGCCAAGGCCAAGGCACAGGGCAAGCCTCGAGCTCCCTATCCTTGCCTCAGGAGCGCGGCCCAAGTTTGTGTTGTGTGTGCGCGAGAGTGTGCGACGTGCCTTGGTCGCGAGCATGTGCTGCATTTCGAGCAAGGCACGCAGCCAACCCGCGGCCAAGGCCAAGGCCATGGCACCCAGCCACCCTGCGGCCAAGGCCTAGGCACGCAGCCACCCCGCGGCCAAGGCCAAGGCCATGGCACCCAGCCACCCCGCGGCGAAGGCCAAGGCACGCAGCCACCACGTGGCCAAGGCCAAGGCACGCAGCCACCCCGTGGACAAGGCCAAGGCCATGGCACCCAGCCACGCCACTGCCAAGGCCTAGGCACGCAGCCACCCCGCGGCCAAGGCCAAGGCCATGGCACCCAGCCACGCCACTGCCAAGGCCTAGGCACGCAGCCACCCCGCGGCCAAGGCCGTGAGCTGTAGCTCACGGATCTTGGCCAACTTTCGCTTTTCCGGGGCGGTGCGGGATTTTGGAATGATGCATTAGATACGTGTGACAGTCGAACGTTGGAGAAGACGGGAGTCGATTCCGAGGTCTGAACCTCGTTTTACGGCCGATTTACCGAACGTTCGGTGGTGCGAAAAGGGGACGAAACGTGCTCGCGAATTGGTCCGGTTGTGGTAGAACTGGGCCGGGGGCCTCCTCACGGTGTTAGTACTGTTTTGCGCTCAAAGAAATATCGAAAATAATGCGGGAGGCCCTGCGCCCATTTTTCCGCCCGAAAAGGCCAAAATCCGTGACCTATAGCACACGGATTGCCGCCAAATTTCGTCTTTCGGGGGCGGCGTGGGATTTTTTGCTGGCGTGGTCGGGTTTGGTGGGAGTCGGTGGCGGGAGAAAACGGAATCCAATTCCGAGCTCCGAAACTCGTGTAACGGCCATTTTACCGCCAGAGAACGGGTTCCCAAACGGGTGGGCCAACTCGTCCGATTCAGGCAAAACCGGAGAAAGAACTGGATGGTAGGCGTGGATCTCAGTTTTTAGTCCAAGAATGTGAAGCAACGGCGAGGACCGTGTCCTCACATTTTGGCCAAATGCTCGCCCGCGGCCAAGTCCAAGCCCAAGGCACGCGGCCACCCCACCGCCAAGGCCGAGGCACAGGGCCACGCTCGAGCTCCCTATCCTTGCCCCGGGAGCGCGGCCCAAGTGTGTGTTGTGTGTGCGCGAGAGTGTTCGACGAGCCTTGGTCGCGAGTATGTGCTGCATTTCGAGCAAGGCACGGAGCCAGCCCGCGGCCAAGGCCAAGGCCGAGGCCTGTAGCGACCCCGTAGCCAAGACCAAGGCACGCGTCCACCCCGCGGCCAAGGCCATGGCACCCAGCCAGCCCGCGGCCAAGGCCTAGGCACCCAGCCACCCCAAGGCCAAGGCCAAGGCCATGGCACGCGGCCACCCCGTGGCCAAGGCCAAGGCCGTGTGCTGTCGCTCACGGATCTTAGCCAACTTTCGTGTTTCCGGGGCGGTGCGGGATTTTGGGGTGATGCATTAGATACGTGCGACAGTCGAACGTCGGAAAAGAGGGGAGTCGATTTCGAGGTCCGAACCTCGTTTTACGGATGATTTACCGAGGGTGCGGGAGTGCGAAAAGGGGACGAAACGTGCCCTAGAATTGCTCCGATTGTGGTAGAACTGGGCCGGGGGCCTCCTCACGGCGCAAGTACTGCTTTCCGCTCGAAGAAATGGCAAAAATAATGCGGGAGGCCCTGCGCCCATTTTTCCGCCAGAAAAGGCCAAAATCCGTGAGCTATAGCACACGGATTGTGGCCAAATTTCGCGTTTCCGGGGCGGCGTGGGATTTTGGGCCGGCGTCATCGGGTTTGGTGGGAGTTGGTGGCGGGAGAAAACGGAATCCAATTCCGATCTCCGAAACTCGTTTTACGGCCATCTTACCGGCAGCGAACGGGTGCCCAAACGGGTGGGCCCACATTTTTGGCCAAATGCTCGCCCACGGCCAAGGCCAAGCCATGCACCCACCCCGCGGCCAACTTCAAGGCACAGGGCCACGCTCGAGCTCCCTATCCTTGCGTCGGGGGCGCGGCCGGAGTGTGTGTTGTGTGTGCGTGAGAGTGTGCGACCTGCCTTGGTCGCGAGCATGTGCTGCATTTCGAGCAAGGCACGGAGCCATCCCGCGGCCAAGGCCAAGGCCGAGGCACGCAGCCACCCCGTGGCCAAGGCCAAGGCACGCGTCCACCCCACGGCCAAGGCCATGGTACCCAGCCAGCCTGCGGCCAAGGCCATGGCACCCAGCCAGCCCGCGGCCAAGGCCTCGGCACGCAGCCAGCCCGCGGCCAAGGCCTTGGCACGCAGCGACCCCGAGGCCAAGGCCAAGGCCATGGCACGCAGCCAACCCGCGGCCAACGCCAAGGCCATGGCACGCAGCCACCCCGCGGCCAAAGCCAAGGCCGTGTGCTGTAGCTCACGGATCTTGGCCAACTTTCGCGTTTCCGGGGCGGTGCGGGATTTTGGGGTGATGCATTAGATACGTGCGACAGTCGAGCGTTGGAAAAGAGGGGAGACGATTTCGAGGTCAGAACTTCGTTTTACGGCCGATTTACCGAGGGTGCAGGGGTGCGAAAAGGGGACGAAACGTGCCCGCGAATTGGTCCGATTGTGGTAGAACTGGGCCGGGGGCCTCCTCACGGCACAAGTACTGTTTTCCGCTCAATGAAATTGTGAAAATAATGCGGGAGGACCTGCGCCCATCTTTCCCCTGGAAAAGGCCAAAATCCGTGAGCTATAGCACACGGATTGTGGCAAAATTTCGCGTTTCGGGGGCGGCGTGGGATTTTGGGCTGGCGTGGTCGGGTTTGGTGGGAGTCGGTGGCGGGACAAAAAGGAATCCAATTCCGAGCTCTGAAACTCGTTTTACGGCCTGCTTACCGGCAGCGACTGGGTGCCCAAACGGGTGGGCCAACGCGTCCGATTCAGGCAAAACCGGAGAAAGAAGTGGAAGGTAGGTGTGGATCTCAGTTTTTGGTCCAAGAATATGAAGAAACGGCAAGGACCGTGTGCTCACATTTTGGCCAAATGCTCGCCCGCGGCCAAGGCCAAGCCACGCAGCCACCCCGCGGCCAACGCCAAGGCACAGGGCCATGCTCGAGCTCCCTATCCTTGCCTCGGGAGCGCGGCCGGAGTGTGTGTTGTGTGTGCGTGAGAGTATGCGACCAAGGCCAAGACCGAGGCACGGAGCCAGCCTGCGGCCAAGGCCAAGACCGAGGCACGCAGCCACCCGGTGGCCAAGGCCAAGGCACGCGTCCACCCCGCGGCCAAGGCCATGGCACCCAGCCAGCCCGCGGCCAAGTCCTAGGCACGCAGCCAGCCCGCGGCCAAGGCCTTGGCACGCAGCCACCACGAGGCCAAGGCCAAGGCCATGGCACGCAGCCACCCCGCGACCAAGGCCATGGCCGTGTGCTTTAGCTCACGGATCTTGGCCAACTTTCGTGTTTCCGAGGCGGTGTGGGATTTTGGGTTGATGCATTAGATACGTGCGACAGTCGAGTGTTGGAAAAGAGGGGAGACGATTTCGAGGTCCGAACTTCGTTTTACGGCCGATTTACCGAGGGTGCAGGGGTGCGAAAAGGGGACGAAACGTGCCCGCGAATTGGTCCGATTGTGGTAGAACTGGGCCGGGGGCCTCCTCACGGCGCAAGTACTGTTTTCCGCTCAATGAAATTGTGAAAATAATGCGGGAGGACCTGCGCCCATCTTTCCCCTGGAAAAGGCCAAAATCCGTGAGCTATAGCACACGGATTGTGGCAAAATTTCGCGTTTCGAGGGCGGCGTGGGATTTTGGGCTGGCGTGGTCGGGTTTGGTGGGAGTCGGTGGCGGGACAAAAAGGAATCCAATTCCGAGCTCCAAAACTCGTTTTACGGCCATCTTACCGGCAGCGAACGGGTGCCCAAACGGGTGGGCCCACTGGTCCGATTAAGGCAAAACGGGAGAAAGAAGTGGAAGGTAGGTGTGGATCTCAGTTTTTGGTCCAAGAATACGAAGAAACGGCGAGGACCGTGGTAGAACTAGGCCGGGGGCCTCCTCACGCCGCCCCCGAAACGCGAAATTTGGCCACAATCCGTGTGCTATAGCTCACGGATTTTGGCCTTTTCTGGCGGAAAAATGGGCGCAGGGCCTCCCGCATTATTTTTGCCATTTCTTCGAGCGGAAAGCAGTACTTGCGCCGTGTGGAGGCCCCCGGCCCAGTTCTACCACAATCGGACCAATTCGAGGGCAAGTTTCGTCCCCTTTTCGCACCCCCGCACACTCGGTAAATCGGCCGTAAAACGAGGTTCGGACCTCGAAATCGACTCCCCTCTTTTCCGACGTTCGACTGTCGCACGTATCTAATGCATCACCCCAAAATCCTGCACCTCTCCGGAAACGTGAAAGTTGGCCAAGATCTGTGAGCGACAGCACACGGCCTTGGCCTTGGCCGCGGGGTGGCTGCGTGCCTAGGCCTTGGCCGCGGGGTGGCTGGGTGCCATGGCCTTGGCATGGACCCAGCCCGCGGCCAAGGCCAAGGCCATGTGCTGCATTTCGAGCAAGGCACGGAGCCAGCCCGCGGCCAAGGCCAAGGCCGAGATTGCGGGAGAGAGCGGAAGCCGATTCCGGGCTTCGAAACTCGTTTTGTGGCTATTTTCCCCGAGAGCGCCGCTCAGTGCCTTGGCCGCAAGCATGTGCTGCATTTCGGCCAAGGCCAAGGCACGCAGCCAGCCCTGCGGCCAAGGCCAACGCCTAGGCACGCAGCCACCCCGCGGCCAAGGCCAAGGCTACCAGCAAGCCCGCGGCGAAGGCCTAGGCACGCAGCCACCCCGCGGGCAAGGCCAAGGCTCCCAACCACCCCGCGTCCGGGGCCAAGGCAAGCAGCCCGCCCGCGCGTGGCATCCACGGCCAATGCAGAAACCGGGCGGGGCCCAAGCGTCTGTCTGACTTTGTTTGGGCTGAAATTTTAGGAGGTGACGTATTTCGACTGAAGTTATCTTACGGGACAGAAAAGTTGTTCAAACAGCGCGGATTCTCCGGGCCCCATTTTTCGGGCCAAAATGGCCAAAGACCGTGCGCTGTAGCTCACGGATCTGGGCCAACTTTCTTGTTTTCGGGGCGGTGCGGGATTTTGGGGTTATGCATTAGATAAGTGCGACAGTCAAACGTCGGAAAAGACGGGAGTCGATTCCTAGGTCCGAACCCCGTTTACGGCCGATTAACCAAACGTGCGGGGTGCGAAAAGGGGACGAAACGTGCCCGCGAATTGTTCCGATTCTGGCAGAGCTGGGCCGGGGGCCTCCTCACGCTCCAAGTACTCTTTTCCGCTCGAAGAAATGGCGAACAAGACGCGGGGAGCCCTGGGCCAATGTTTCCCCCGAAATGGCCAAAATCCGTGAGCTATAGCACACGGATTCCGGCCAAATATCGCGTTTCCGTGGCGGCGTGGGATTTTCGGCTGGTGTTGTCGGTATTGGTGGGGGTTCACCGCGGGAGAAAGCGAAAGCCGATTCCGGGCTCCGAAACTCGTTTTGTGTCTATTTTTCCCGAGTGCGGCGCTCTGTGCTTTGGCGGCAAGCATGTGCTGCATTTCGGCCAAGGCCAAGGCACGCAGCGAGCCCCACGGCCAAGGCCAACGCCTAGGCACGCAGCCACCCCGCGGGAAAGGCCAAGGCTCCCAGCCACCCCGCGGCCGGGGCCAAGGCCAGCAGCCCGCCCGCGCGCGGCATCCATGGCCAATGCAGAAACCGGGAGGCCCTGGGCCCATGTTTCCCACGAAATCGCCAAAATCCGTGAGCTATAGCACACGGATTGCGGCCAAATTTCGTGTTTCCGTGGCGGCGTGGACTTTCGGCTGGTGTTGACGGTATTGGCGGGGGTTCGCCGCAGGAGAAAGCGGAAGCCGATTCCAGGCTCCGAAACTCGTTTTGTGGCTATTTTTCCCGAGTGCGGCGCTCTGTGCCTTGGCCGCAAGCATGTGCTGCATTTCGGCCAAGGCCAAGGCGCGCAGCCAGCCCCGCGGCCAAGGCCAACGCCTAGGCACGCAGCCACCCCGCGGCCAAGGCCAAGGCACCCAGCCACCCCGCGGCGAAGGCCTAGGCACGCAGCCACCCCGCGGCCAAGGCCAAGGCACCCAGCCACCCCGCGGCGAAGGCCTAGGCACACAGCCACCCCGCGGCCAAGGCCAAGGCTCCCAGCCACCCGCGGCCGGGGCCAAGGCAAGCAGCCCGCCCGCGCGCGGCATCCACGGCCAATGCAGAAACCGCTCGGGGCCCAAGCGTCTGTCCGACCTTGTTTGGGCCGAAATTTTAGGAGGTGACGTATTTCGACTGAAGTTATCTTACGGGACTGAAAAGTTGTTCAAAGAGCGCGGATGCTCCGGGCCCCATTTTTCGGGCCAAAATGGCCAAAGACCGTGCGCTGTAGCTCACGGATCTGGGCCAACTTTCTTGTTTTCGGGGCGGTGCGGGATTTTGGGGTTATGTATTAGATACGTGCGACAGTCAAACGTCGGAAAAGACGGGAGTCGATTCCGAGGTCCGAACCCCATTTTACGGCCGATTAACCGAACGTGCGGGGTGCGAAAAGGGGACGAAACGTGCCCGCGAATTGTTCCGATTGTGGCAGAGCTGGGCCGGGGGCGTCCTCACGGTGCTAGTACTGTTTTGCGATCGAAGAAATGGCAAAAATAATGCGGGAGGCCCTGCGCCCATTTTTCCGCCCGAAAAGGCCAAAATCCGTGAGCTATAGCACACGGATTGCGGCCAAATATCGCGTTTCCGTGGCGGCGTGGAATTATCGGCTGGTGTTGTCGGTATTGGCGGGGGTTCGCCGCGGGAGAAAGCGGAAGCCGATTCCGGGCTCCGAAACTCGTTCTGTGGCTATTTTTCCCGAGTGCGGCGCTCTGTGCCTTGGCCGCAAGCATGTGCTGCATTTCGGCCAAGGCCAAGGCACGCAGGCAGCCCCGCGGCCAAGGCCAACGCCTAGGCACGCAACCACCCCATGGCCAAGGCCAAGGCTCCCAGCCACCCCGCGGCCGGGGCCAAGGCAAGCAGCCCGCCCGCGCGCGGCATCCACGGCCAATGCAGAAACCGGGTGGGGCCCAAGCGTCTGTCCGACTTTGTTTGGGCCGAAATTTTAGGAGGTGACGTATTTCGACTGAAGTTATCTTACGGGACTGTAAAGTTGTTCAAACAGCGCGGATGCTCCGGGCCCCATTTTTCCGGCCAAAATGGCCAAAGACCGTGCGCTGTAGCTCACGGATCTGGGCCAACTTTCTTGTTTTCGGGGTGGTACGGGATTTTGGGATTATGCATTAGATACGTGCGACAGTCAAACGTCGGAAAAGACGGGAGTCGATTCGGAGGTCCGAACCCTGTTTTACGGCCGATTAACCGAACGTGCGGGGTGCGAAAAGGGGACGAAACGTGCCCGCGAATTGTTCCGATTGTGGCAGAGCTGGGCCGGGGGCCTCCTCACGCTCCAAGTACTCTTTTCCGCTCGAAGAAATGGCGAACAAGACGCGGGGGGTCCTGGGCCCATGTTTCCCACGAAATGGCCAAAATCCGTGAGTTATAGCACACGGATTGCGGCCAAATTTCGCGTTTCCGTGGCGGCGTGGGATTTTCGGCTGGTGTTGTCGGTTTTGGCGGGGGTTCACCGCGGGAGAAAGCGGAAGCCAATTCCGGGCTCCGAAACTCGTTTTGTGGCTATTTTTCCCGAGTGCGGCGCTCTGTGCCTTGGCCGCAAGCATGTGCTGCATTTCGGCCAAGGCCAAGGCATGCAGCCAGCCCCGCGGTCAAGGCCAACGCCTAGGCACGCAGCCACCCCGCGGTCAAGGCCAAGGCTCCCCGCCACCCCGCGGCCGGGGCCAAGGCAAGCAGCCCACCCGCGCGCGGCATCCACTGCCAATGCAGAAACCGGGCGGGGCCCAAGCGTCCGTCCGACTTTGTTTGGGCCGAAATTTTAGGAGGTGACGTATTTCGACTGAAGTTATCTTACGGGACTGAAACGTTGTTCAAACAGCGCGGATGCTCCGGGCCCCATTTTTCGGGCCAAAATGGCCAAAGACCGTGCGCTGTAGCTCACGGATCTGGGCCAACTTTCTTGTTTTCGGGGCGGTTCGGGATTTTGGGGTTATGCATTAGATACGTGCGACAGTCAAACGTCGGAAAAGTCAGGAGTCAATTCCGAGGTCCGAACCCCGTTTTACGGCCGATTAACCGAACGTGCGGGGTGCGGAAAGGGGACGAAACGTGCCCGCGAATTGTTCCGATTGTGGCAGAGCTGGGCCGGGGGCCTCCTCACGCTCCAAGTACTCTTTTCCGCTCGAAGAAATGGCGAACAAGACGCGGGGGGCCCTGGGCCCATGTGTCCCCCGAAATGGCCAAAATCCGTGAGCTATAGCACACGGATTGCGGCCAAATTTCGCGTTTCGAGGGCGGGAGAAAACGGGTGTCCAAACGGGTGGGCCAACTCATCCGATTCAGGCAAAACCGGAGAAAGAAGTGGAAGGTAGGTGTGGATCTCAGTTTTTAGTCCAAGAATACGAAGAAACGGCGAGGACCGTGTTCTAACATTTTGGCCAAATGCTCGCCCGCGGCCAAGGCCAAGCCACACAGCCACCCCGCGGCCAACGCCAAGGCACAGGGCCACGGTCGAGCTCCCTATCCTTGATTCGGGAGCGCGGCCGGAGTGTGTATTGTGTGTGCGGTAGAGTGTGCGACCAGCCTTGGTCGCGAGCATGTGCTGCATTTCGAGCAAGGCACGGAGCCAGCCCGCGGCCAAGGCCAAGGCCGAGGCACCTAGCCATCCCGTGGCCAAGGCCAAGGCAAGCGTCCACCCCGCAGCCAAGGCCATGGCACCCAGGCAGCCCGCGGCCAAGGCGAGGCACGCAGCCAGCCCGCGGCCAAGGCCTTGGCACGCAGCCACCCCAAGGCCAAGGCCAAGGCCATGGCACGCAGCCACCCCGCGGCCAAGGCCAAGGCCGTGTGCTGTCGCTCACGGATCTTGGCCAACTTTCGCGTTTCCGGGGCGGTGCGGGATTTTGGGGTGATGCATTAGATACGTGCGATAGTCGAACGTCGGAAAAGAGGGGAGTCGATTTCGAGGTCCGAACCTCGTTTTACGGCCGATTTACCGAGGGTGCGGGGGTGCGAAAAGGGGACGAAACGTGCCCTCGAATTGGTCCGATTGTGGTAGAACTGGGCCGGGGGCCTCCTCACGGCGCAAGTACTGCTTTCCGATCGAAGAAATGGCAAAAATAATGCGGGAGCCCTGCGCCCATTTTTCCGCCAGAAAAGGCCAAAATACGTGAGCTATAGCACACGGATTGTAGCCAAATTTCGCATTTCCGGGGCGGCATGGGATTTTGGGCTGGCGTGGTCGTGTTTGGTGGGAGTAGGTGGCGGGAGAAAACGGAATCCAATTCCGAGCTCCAAAACTCTTTTTACGGCCATCTTACCGGCAGCGAACGGGTGCCGAAACTGGTTGGCCCACTCGTCCGATTCAGGCAAAACCGGAGAAAGAAGTGGAAGGTTGGTGTGGATCTCAGTTTTTGGTGCAAGAATACGAAGAAACAGCGAGGACCGTGTGCTCACATTTTGGCCAAATGCTCGCCCGCGGCCAAGGCCAAGCCACGCAGCGACCCCGCGGCCAACGCCAAGGCACAGGGCCACGCTCGAGCTCCCTATCCTTGCCTCGGGAGCACGGCCGGAGTGTGTGTTGTGTGTGTGTGCGAGTGTGCGACCTTCCTTGGTCGCGAGCATATGCTGCATTTCGAGAAAGGCACGTAGCCAGCCCGCGTCCAAGGCCGAGGCACGCGGCCACCCCGTGGCCAAGGCCTAGGCACGCGTCCACCCCGCGGACAAGGCCATGGCACCCAGCCAGCCCGCGGCCAAGGCCTAGGAACGCAGCCACCCCGCGGCCAAGGCCAAGGCCGTGTGCTGTCGCTCACGGATCTTGGCCAACTTTCGCGTTTCCGGGGCGGTGCGGGATTTTGGGGTGATGCATTATATACGTGCGACAGACGAACGTCGGAAAAGAGGGGAGTCGATTTCGAGGTCCGAACCTCGTTTTACGGCCGATTTACCGAGGGTGCGGGCGTGTGAAAAAGGGATGAAACGTGCCCTCGAATTGGTCCGATTGTGGTAGAACTGGGCCGGGGGCCTCATCACGGCGCAAGTACTGCTTTCCGCTCGAAGAAACGGCGAAAATAACGGGAGGCCCTGCGCCCATTTTTCCGCCAGAAAAGGCCAAAATCCGTGCGCTATAGCACACGGATTGTGGCCAAATTTCGCGTTTTGGGGCGGCATGGGATTTTGGACTGGCGTCGTCGGGTTTGGTGGGAGTCGGTGGCGGGAGAAAATGGAATCCAATTCTGAGCTCCGAAACTTGTTTTACGGCCATCTTGCCGGCAGCGAACGGGTGCCCAAACGGGTGGGCCAACTTCTCCGATTGAGGCAAAACCGGAAAAAGAAGTGGAAGGTAGGTGTGGATCTCAGTTTTTGGTCCAAGAATACGAAGAAACGGCGAGGACCGTGTGCTCACATTTTGGCCAAATGCTCGCCCGCGGCCAACGCCAAGGCACAGGGCCACGGTCGAGCTCCCTATCCTTGATTTGGGAGCGCGGCCGGAGTGTGTATTGTGTGTCCGGTAGAGTGTGCGACCTGCCTTGGTCGCGAGCATGTGCTGCATTTGGAGCAAGGCAAGGAGCCAGCCTGCGGCCAAGGCCAAGGCTGAGGCACGCAGCCACCCCGTGGCCAAGGCCAAGGCACGCGTCCACCCCGCGGCCAAGGCCATGGCACCCAGCCAGCCCGCAGCCAAGGCCATGGCACCCAGCCACCCGGTGGCCAAGGCCAAGGCCATGGCACGCAGCCACCCGAGGCCAAGGCCAAGGCCATGGCCCGCAGCCACCCCGCGGCCAAGGCCAACGCCGTTTGCTGTCGCTCACGGATCCTGGCAACTTTCGCGTTTCCGGGGCAGTGTGGGATTTTGGGGTGATGCATTAGATACGTTCGACACTCGGAGTCGATTTCGAGGTCCGAACCTCGTTTTACGGCCGATTTACCGAGGGTGCGGGGGTGCGAAAAGGGGACGAAACGTGCCCGCGAATTGGTTTGATTGTGGTAGAACTTGGCCGGGGGCCTCCTCACGGCGCAAGTACTGTTTTCCGCTCGAAGAAATGGCGAAAATAATGCGGGAGGCCCTGCGCCCATTTTTCCCCCGGAAAAGGCCGAAATCCGTGAGCTATAGCACACGGATTGTGGCAAAATTTCGCGTTTTGGGGGCGACGTTCGATTTTGGGCTGGCGTGGTCGGGTTTGGTGGGAGTCGGTGGCTGGAGAAAACGGAATCCAATTCCGAGCTCCGAAACTCGTGTTACGGCCATCTTACCGGCAGCGAACGGGTGCCCAAACGGCTGGGCCAACTTGTCCGATTAAGGCAAAACGGGAGAAAGAAGTGGAAGGTAGGCGTGGATCTCAGTTTTTGGTCCAAGAATACGAAGAAACGGCGAGGACCGTGTGCTCACATTTTGGCCAAATGCTCGCCCGCGGCCAAGGCCAAGCCACGCAGCCACCCCGCGGCCAACGCCAAGGCACAGGGCCACGCTCGAGCTCCCTATCCTTGCCTCGGGAGCGCGGCCGGAGTGTGTGTTATGTGTGCGTGAGAGTGTGCGACCTGCCTTGGTCGTGAGCATGTGCTACATTTCGAGCAAGGCACGGAGCCAGCCCGCGGCCAAGGCCAAGGCCGAGGCACGCAGCCAACCGGTGGCCAAGGCCAAGGCAAGTGCCAACGCACGCGTCCACCCCGCGGCCAAGGCCATGGCACCCAGCCAGCCCGCGGCCAAGGCCTAGGCACGTAGCCAGCCCGCGGCCAAGGCGTAGGCACGCAGCCACCCCGCGGCCAAGACCTTGGCACACAGCCACCCGGTGGCCAAGGCCAAGGCCATGGCACCCAGACACCCCGCGGCCAAGGCCTGGGCACGCAGCCACCCCGCGGCCAAGGACAAGGCCGTGTGCTGTCGCTCATAGATCTTGGCCTACTTTCGCGTTTCCGGGGCGGTGCGGGATTTTGGGGTGATGCATTAGATACGTGCGACAGTCGAACGTCGGAAAAGACGGGAGTCGATTTCGAGGTCCGAACCTCGTTTTAAGGTCGATTTACAGAGGTTGCGGGGGTGCGAAAAGGGGACGAAACGTGCCCTCGAATTGGTCCAATTGTGGTAGAACTGGGCCGGGGGCTTCCTCACGGCGCAAGTACTGCTTTCCGCTCGAAGAAATGGCATAAATAATGCGGGATGCCCTGCTCCCATTTTTCCGCCAGAAAAGGCCAAAATCCGTGAGCTATAGCACACGGATTGTGGCCAGATTTCGCGTTTCGGGGGCGGCGTGGGATTTTGGGGGGGCGTCGTCAGGTTTGGCGGGAGTCGGTGGCGGGAGAAAACGGAATCCAATTCCGAGCTCCGAAACTCGTGTTACGGCCATCTTACCGGCAGCGAACGGGTGCCCGAACGGGTGGGCGAACTCGTCCGATACAGGCAAAACCGGAGAAAGAAGTGGAAGGTAGGTATGGATCTCAGTTTTTGGTCCGAGAATACGAAGAAACGGCGAGGACCGTGTGCTCACATTTTGGCCAAATGCTCGCCCGCGGCCAAGGCCAAGCCACGCAGCCACCCCGCGGCCAACGCCAAGGCACAGGGCCAAGCTCGAGCTCCCTATCCTTGCCTCGGGAGCGCGGCGGGAGTGTGTGTTGTGTGTGCGTGAGAGTGTGCGACCTGCCTTGGTCGCGAGCATGTACTGCATGTCCAGCAAGGCATGGAGACAGCCCGCGGCCAAGGCCAAGGCACGCGTCCACCCCGCGGCCAAGGCCATGGCACCCAGCCAGCCCGCAGCCAAGGCCATGGCACCCATCCAGCCCACGGCCAAGGCCTTGGCACACAGCCACCCGGTGGCCAAGGCCAAGGCCATGGCACGCAGCCACCCCGAGGCCAATGCCAAGGCCATGGCCCGCAGCCAAGGCCAAACGGCGTTGGCCTTGGCCGCGGGGTGGCTGCGGGCCATGGCCTTGGCCTTGGCCTCGGGTGGCTGCGTGCCATGGCCTTGGCCTTGGCCACCGGGTGGCTGGGTGCCATGGCCTTGGCTGCGGGCTGGCTGCGTGCCTCGGCCTTGGCCTTGGCCGCGGGCTGGCTCCGTGCCTTGCTAGAAACGCAGCACATGCTCGCGACCAAGGCATGTCGCACACTCTCACGCACACACAACACACACTCGGGCCGTGCTCCCGAGGCAAGGATAGGGAGCTCGAGTGTGGCCCTGTGCCTTGGCGTTGGCCGGGGGTGGCTGCGTGGCTTGGCCTTGGCCGCGGGCGAGCATTTGGCCAAAATGTGAGCACACGGACCTCGCCATTTCTTCGTATTCTTGGACCAAAAACTGAGATCCACACCTACCTTCCACTTCTTTCTCCGGTTTTGCCTGAATCGGACGAGTTGGCCCACCCGTTTGGGCACCCGTTCGCTGCTGGTAAGATGGCCGTAAAACGAGTTTCGGTGCTCGGAATTGGATTCCGTTTTCTCCCGCCACCGACTCCCACCAAACCCGACCGCGCCAGCCCAAAATCCCACGCCGCCCCCGAAACGCGAAATTTGGCCACAATCCCTGTGCTATAGCTCACGGATTTTGGCCTTTTCTGGCGGAAAAATGGGCGCAGGGCCTCCCGCATTATTTTTGCCATTTCTTCAAGCGGAAAGCTGTACTTGCGCCGGGAGGAGGCCCCCGGCCCAGTTCTACCACAGTCGGACCAATTCGAGGGCACGTTTCGTCCCCTTTTCGCACCCCCGCACCCTCGGTAAATCGGCCGTAAAACGAGGTTCGGACCTCGAAATCGACTCCCCTCTTTTCCGACGTTCGACTGTCGCACGTATCTAATGCATCACCCCAAAATCCCGCACCGCCCCGAAAAAGCGAAAGTTGGCCAAGATCCGTGAGCGACAGCACACGGCCTTGGCCTTGTCTGCGGGCCATGGCCTTGCCCTTGGCCGCGGGGTGGCTGGGTGCCATGGCCTTGGCCTTGGCCACCGGGTGGCTGTATGCCAAGGCCTTGGCCACGGGGTTGCTGCGTGCCTAGGCCTTGGCCCCGTGCTGGCTGGCTGCCATGGCCTTGGCCGCGGGGTGGACGCGTGCCTAGGCCATGGCCACGGGGTGGCTGCGTGCCTCGGCCTTGGCCTTGGCCGCGGGCTGGCTACGTGCCTTTCTCGAAATGCAACATATGCTCGCGACCATGGCAGGTCGCACACTATCACGCACACACAACACACACTCCCGCCGCGCTCCCGAGGCAAGGATAGGGAGCTCGAGCTTGGCCCTGTGCCTTGGCGTTGGCCGCGGGGTGGCTTCGTGGCTTGTCCTTGGCCGCGGGCGAGCATTTGGCCAAAATGTGAGCACACGGTCCTCGCCGTTTCTTCGTATTCTTGGACCAAAAACGGAGATCCACACCTACCTTCCACTTCTTTCTCCGGTTTTGCCTGAATCGGACGAGTTGGCCCACCCGTTTGGGCACCTGTTCGCTGCCGGTAAGATGGCCGTAAAACGAGTTTCGGAGCTCGGAATTGGATTCCATTTTTTCCCGCGACCGACTCCCACCAAACCCGACGACGTCAGCCCAAAATCCCACGCCACCCCTGAAACCTGAAATTTGGCCACAATCCGTGTGCTGTAGCTCACGGATTTGGACCTTTTCTGGCGGAAAAATGGGCGCACGGCCTCCCGCGTTATTTTTGCCATTTCTTCGAGCGGAAAGCAGTACTTGCGCCATGAGGAGGCCCCCGGCCCAGTTCTACCACAATCGGACCAATTCGCGGGCACGTTTCGGCCCCTTTTCGAACCCCCGCACCCTCGGTGAATCGGCCATAAAACGAGGTTCGGACCTCGAAATCGATTCCCCTCTTTTCAAACGCTCGACTGTCGCACGTATCTAATGCATCACCCCAAAATCCCGCACCACCCCGGAAATGCGAAAGTTGGCCAAGATCCGTGAGCTACAGCACACGGCCTTGGCCTTGGCCGCGGGGTGGCTGCGGGCCATGGCCTTGGCCTTGGCCTCGGGTTGGCTGCGTGCCATGGCCTTGGCCTTGGCCACCGGGTGGCTGCGTGCCAAGGCCTTGGCAGCGGGCTGTCGGCGAGCCTAGGCCTTGGCCGCGGGGTGGCTGCGTGCCTAGGCCTTGGCCGCGGGCTGGCTGGGTGCCATGGCCTTGGCCGCGGGCTGGCTGGGTGCCATGGCCTTGGCCGCGGGGTGGACGCGTGCCTAGGCCTTGGCCACGAGCTGGCTATGTGCCTTTCTCGAAATGCAGCATATGCTCGCGACCAAGGCAGGTCGCACACTATCACGCACATACAACACACACTCCCGCCGTGCTCCCGAGGCAAGGATAGGGAGCTGGAGCGTGGCCCTGTGCCGTGGCGTTGGCCGCGGGGTGGCTGCATGGGTTGGTCTTGGCCGCGGGCGAGCATTTGGCCAAAAAGTGAGCACACGGTCCTCGCCGTTTCTTCGTATTCTTGGACCAAAAACTGAGATCCACACCTACCTTCCACTTCTTTCACCGCTTTTGCCTGAATCGGACGAGTGGGCCCACCCGTTTGGGAACCCGTTCGCTGCCGGTAAGATGGCCGTAAAATGAGTTTCGGAGCTCGGAATTGGATTCCGTTTTTCCCCGCCACCGACTCCCACCAAACCCGACCACGCAGCCACCCCTCGGCCATGGCCTAGGCACGCAGCCACCCCGCGGCCAAGGCCGTGTGCTGTAGCTCACGGATCTTTGCCAACTTTCGCATTTTTCCTCCCGAAAAGGCCAAAATCCGTGAGCTATGGCACACGGATTGCGGCCAAATTTCGTGTTTCGGGCGCGGCGTGGGATTTTTGGTCCCAAGAATACGAAGCAACGGCGAGGACCGTGTGCTCACATTTTGGCCAAATGCTCGCCCGCGGCCAAGTCCAAGCCGAAGGCACGCGGCCACACCGCGGCCAAGGCCAAGGCACAGGGCCACGCTCGAGCTCCCTATCCTTGCCCCGGGAGCGCGGCCCAAGTGTGTGTTGTGTGTGCGCGAGAGTGTACGATGTGCCTTGGTCGCGAGCATGTGCTGAATTTCGAGCAAGGCACGCAGCCAGCCCGCGGCCAAGGTCAAGGCACGCAGCCACCCCGCAGCCAAGGCCAAGGCACGCAACCCGCACGCGCGCGGCATCAACGGCTAATGCATATAGCGGGCGTGGTCCAAGCGTCTGTCTGACTTTGTTGGGGCTGAAATTTTAGGAGATGACGTATTTCGACCGAAGTTATCTTACAGGACTCAAAAGTGGGGGAAACAGCACGGAAGCTCCGGGCCCCATTTTTCGGGCCAAAATGGCCAAAGACCGTGTGCTGTAGCTCGCGGATCTGGTCCAACTTTCGTGCCGCGGCCAATGCCCAGGTATGGTGCAGCCAACGCGCGCTCCCGAGGCAAGGATAGGGAGCTTGAGCGTGGCCCCGTGCCTTGGCCGTGAGCACCCGTTTTGCCCCCCACTCCCAGCATGCCACGTGAGGCCAAAAACACCTCTTTTCGTGTTACGAAATATTTTTCTCTTTCTATTTAAGAGTATTTCACATTTTTTTCTACCATCATGGAAAAAATCACACCGTAATTCAATATACTTTTTTTTTGGGGGGGTGAGAGTCAGCTCTAGGACTGGTGGTGTCTCTCTTTGGTGGGTCCAAAATTGCTCTAATACCTCGATTGTCGATTGCATATATATCCTAATATGCAGCAGAAAATAATTTTTAAATTAAATGTGAAATATTCAGATATGTTGTTTTTGAAATTAATGTAATAATATTTGAAGAGAATATTCGAAGCTTTAGCTCTTGCTTGAACCCCTAACATGTAGGTCAAAAATGCAAATAAATTTTCAAGCCTACCATTGAGACAACTTAAAATATCAATATACGACTCGCAAATAAAATTTATATTTGGATCTAAGATAAAAATTAATTATAAATCAAATAATTAACGATTTCACATCACAATTGGACATTTAAGTTGCTGCTTTCTGTGGTCAAATCCAAATTAAAATGTCTTATTGTTGAAAAAAGATAGGGTTAAAAAATTCGTGCTACAAAAAATGTGTGAAAACATAAGAGAAACACAAAATTAAGGTTCGGGAAAGCCCCGCAAGCTCCTACGAGAGGCCCTGCGCCCATTTTTCCGCCCGAAAAGGCCAAATTCCGTGAGCTATAGCACACGGATTGTGACCAAATTTAGTGTTTCGGGGGCGGCGTGGGAATTTTGGCTGGCGTGGTCGGGTTTGGTGGGAGTCGGTGGCGGGAGAAAACGGAATCCAATTCTGAGCTCCGAAACTCGTTTTACGGCCATTTTACCGCCAGAGAACAGGTGCCCAATCGGGTGGGCCAACTCGTCCGATTCAGGAAAACCGGAGAAAGAAGTGGAAGGTAGGTGTGGATCTCAGTTTTTGGTCCAAGAATACGAAGCAACGGCGAGGACCGTGTGCTCACATTTTGGCCAAATGCTCACCCGCGGCCAAGGCACACGGCCACCCCACGGCCAAGGCCAAGGCACAGGGCCACGCTCGAGCTCCCTATCCTTGCCCCGGGAGCGCGGCCCAAGTTTGTGTAGTGTGTCTGCGAGAGTGTGCGACGTGCCTTGGTCGCGAGCATGTGCTGCATTTCGAGCAAGGCACGCAGCCAGCCCGCGGCCAAGGCCAAGGCACGCAGCCACCCCGCGGCCACGGCCAAGGCCATGGCACCCAGCCACCCCGCGGCCAAGGCCAAGGCAGGCAGCCACCCCGCGGCTAAGGCAAAGGCCATGGCACCCAGCCACCCCGCGGCCAAAGCCAAGGCCATGGCACCCAGCCACCCCGCGGCCAAGCCCTAGGCACGCAGCCACCCCGTGGCCAAGGCCAAGGCCATGGCATCCAGCCACCCCGCGGCCAAGGCCTAGGCACGCAGCCACCCCGCGGCTAAGGCCATGTGCTGTAGCTCACGAATCTTGGCCAACTTTCGCGTTTCCGGGGCGGGGCGGGATTTTGGGGTGATGCATTAGATACGTGTGACAGTCGAACGTCGGAGAAGACGGGAGTCAATTCCGAGGTCCAAACCTCGTTTTACGGCCGATTTACCGAACGTGCGGGGGTGCGAAAATGGGACGAAACGTGCCGGCGAATTGGTCCGGTTGTTGTAGAACTGGGCCGGGGGCCTCCTCGCGGTGCTAGTACTGTTTTGCGCTCGAAGAAATGGCAAAAATAATGCGGGAGGCCCTGCGCCCATTTTTCCTCCCGAAAAGGCCAAAATCCGTGAGCTATAGCGTACGGATTGCGGCCAAATTTCGTGTTTCGGGGGTGGCGTGGGTTTTTTGGCTGGCGTGGTCGGGTTTGGTGGGAGTCGGTGGCGGGAGAAAACGGAATCCAATTCCGAGCCCCGAAACTCGTTTTACGGCCATTTTACCACCACATAACGGGTTCCCAAACGGGTGGGCCAACTCGTCGGATTCAGGCAAAACCGGAGAAAGAAGTGGAAGGTAGGTGTGGATCTCAGTTTTTGGTCGAAGAATGCGAAGCAACGGCGAGGACCGTGTCCTCACATTTTGGCCAAATGCTCGCCCGCGGCCAAGGCCAAGGCAAAGGCACGCGGCCACCCTGCGGCCAAGGCCAAGGCACTGGGCCACGCTCGAGCTCCCTATCCTTGCCGCGGGAGTGCGGTCCAAGTGTGTGTTGTGTGTGTACGAGAGTGTGCGACGTGCCTTGGTCGCGAGCATGTGATGCATTTCGAGCAAGGCACGCAGCCACCCCGCGGCCAAAGCCAAGGCACACAGCCACCCCGCGGTTAAAGCCAAGCCCATGGCACCCAGCCACCCCGCGGCCAAGGCCTAGGCACGCAGCCACCCCGCGGCCAAGGGCTAGGCACGCAGCCACGCCGCGGCCATGGCCTAGGCACGCAGCCACCCCGCTGCCATGGCCTAGGCACGTAGCCACCCCGCGGCCAAGGCCGTGTGCTGTAGCTCTCGGATCTTGGCCAACTTTCGCATTTCCGGGGCGGTGCGGGATTTTGGGGTGATGCATTAGATACGTGCGGCAGTCGAACGTCGGAGAAGACTGGAGTCGATTACGAGGTCCGAACTTCGTTTTACGGCCGATTTACCGAACGTGCGGGGGTGCGAAAAGGGGACGAAATGTGCCCGCGAATTGGTCCGGTGGTGGTAGAACTGGGCCGGGGGCCTCTTCACGGTGCTAGTACTTTTTTTCGCTCGAAGAAATGGCGAAAATATGGGGGAGGCCCTGCGCCCATTTTTCCGCCCGAAAAGGCCAAAATCTGTGGGCTATAGCACACGGATTGCGGCCAAATTTCGCGTTTCGGGGGGCGGTGTGGGTTTTTGGCTGCCGTGGTCGGCTTTGGTGGGAGTCGGTGGCGGGAGAAAACGGCATCCAATTCCGAGCTCCGAAACTCGTTTTAGAGCCATTTTACCGCCAGAGAACGGGTGCCCAAACAGGTGGGCCAACTCGTCCGATTCAGGAAAAACCGGAGAAAGAAGTGGAAGGTAGGTGTGGATCTCAGTTTTTGGTCCAAGAATACGAAGTAACGGCGAGGACCGTGTGCTCACATTTTGGCAAAATGTGAGCCTGCGGCCACGGCCAAGGCCTTGGCAACCAGCCTAGGCACGTAGCCACCCGGCGCCCAAGGCCAAGGCCATGGCAACCAGCCACCCCGCCGCCAAGGCCTAGGCACGCAGCCACCCCGTGGCCAAGGCCAAGGCCATGGCGCCCAGCCACCCCGCGGCCAATGCCTAGGCACGCAGCCACCCCGCGGCCAAGGCCGTGTGCTGTAGCTCACGGATCTTGGCCAACTTTCGCGTTTCCGGGGCGGGGCGTATTTTGGGGTGATGCATTAGATACGTGCGACAGTCGAATGTTGGAGAAGACGGGAGTCGATTCCGAGGTCCGAACCTCGTTTTACGTCTGATTTTCCGAACATGCGGGGGTGTGAAAAGCGGACGAAACGTGCCCGCAAATTGGTCCAGTTGTGGTAGAACTGGGCCGGGGGCCTCCTCACGGTGCTAGTACTGTTTTCCTCTCAAAGAAATGGCGAAAATAATGCGGAAGGCCCTGCGCCCATTTTTCCGCCCGAAAAGGCCAAAATCTGTGGGCTATAGCACACGGATTGCGGCTAAATTTCGCGTTTCGGGGGGTGGTTTGGGTTTTTGGCTGCCGTGGTCGGCTTTGGTGGGAGTCGGTGGCGGGAGAAAACGGCATCCAATTCCGAGCTCCGAAACTCGTTTTACAGCCATTTTACCGCCAGAGAACGGGTGCCCAAACAGGTGGGCCAACTCGTCCGATTCAGGAAAAACCGGAGAAAGAAGTGGAAGGTAGGTGTGGATCTCAGTTTTTGGTCCAAGAATACGAAGTAACGGCGAGGACCGTGTGCTCACATTTTGGCAAAATGTGAGCCTGCGGCCACGGCCAAGGCCTTGGCAACCAGCCTAGGCACGTAGCCACCCGGCGGCCAAGGCCAAGGCCATGGCAACCAGCCACCCCGCGGCCAAGGCCTAGGCACGCAGCCACCCCGTGGCCACGGCCAAGGCCATGGCACCCAGCCACCTCGCGGCCAATGCCTAGGCACGCAGCCACCCCGAGGCCAAGGCCGTGTGCTGTAGCTCACGGATCTTGGCCAACTTTCGCGTTTCCGGGGCGGGGCGTATTTTGGGGTGATGCATTAGATACGTGCGACAGTCAAATGTTGGTGAAGACGGGAGTCGATTCCGAGGTCCGAACCTCGTTTTACGTCTGATTTTCCGAACGTGCGGGGGTGTGAAAAGCGGACGAAACGTGCCCGCAAATTGGTCCGGTTGTGGTAGAACTGGGCCGGGGGCCTCCTCACGGTGCTAGTACTGTTTTCCTCTCGAAGAAATGGCGAAAATAATGCGGGAGGCCCTGCGCCCATTTTTCCGCCCGAAAAGGCCAAAATCCGTGAGCTATAGCACACGGATTGCGGCCAAATTTTGAGTTTCGGGGGCGGCGTGGGATTTTTGGCTGGCGTGGTCGGGTTTGGTGGGAGTCGGTTGTGGGAGAAAACGGAATCCAAGTCTGAGCTCCGAAACTCGTTTAACGGCCATTTTACCGCCAGAGAACGGGTTCCCAAACGGGTGGGCCAACTCTTCCGAATCAGGCAAAACCGGAGAAAGAAGTGGAAGGTAGGTGTGGATCTCTGTTTTTGGTCCAAGAATACGAAGCATCGGCGAGGACCGTGTGCTCACATTTTGGCCAAATGCTCGCCCGCGGCCAAGGCACAAGGCCACGCTCGAGCTCCCTATCCTTGCCCCGGGAGCGCCGCCCAAGTTTGTGTTGTGTGTGCGCGAGAGTGTGCGACGTGCCTTGGTCGCGAGCATGTGACGCATTTCGAGCAAGGCACGCAGCCAGCCCACGGCCAAAGCCAAGGCACACAGCCACCCCGCGGCCAAGGCCATGGCCTAGGCACGCAGCCACCCCGCGGCCAAGGCCGTGTGCTGTAGCGCACGGATCTTGGCCAACTTTCGCGTTTCCGGGGCAGGGCGGGATTTTGGGGTGATGCATTAGGTACGTGCGACAGTCGAACGTCGGAGAAGACGGGAGTCGATTCCGAGGTCCGAAGCTCGTTTTACGTCTGATTTACCGCACGTGCGGAGGTGCGAAAAGGGAAAGAAACGTGCCCGCGAATTGGTCCGGTTGTGGTAGAACTGGGCCGGGGGTCTCCTCACGGTGCTAGTACTTTTTTCCTCTCGAAGAAATGGTGAAAATAATGCGGGAGGCCCTGTGCGCATTTTGCCGCCCGAAAAGGCCAAAATCCGTGAGCTATAGCACACGCATTGCGGCCAAATTTCGCGTTTCGGGGGCGGCGTGGGATATTTGGCGGGCGTGGTCGGGTTTGGTGGGAGTTTGTGGCGGGAGAAAACGGAATCCAATTCCGAGCGCCGAAACTAGTTTTACGGCCATTTTACCGCCAGAGAACGGGATCCCAAACGGGTGGGCCAACTCGTCGGATTCAGGCAAAACCAGAGAAAGAAGTGGAAGGTAGGTGTGGATCTCAGTTTTTGGTCCAAGAATACGAAGCAACGGCGAGAACCGTGTGCTCACATTTTTGCCAAATGCTCCCACCAAACCCGACCACGCCCGCCAAATATCCCACGCCGCCCCCGAAACGCGAAATTTGGCCGCAATGCGTGTGCTATGGCTCACGGATTTTGGCCTTTTCGGGCGGCAAAATGCGCACAGGGCCTCCCGCATTATTTTCGCCATTTCTTCGAGAGGAAAACAGTACTAGCACCGTGAGGAGGCCCCCGGCCCAGTTCTACCACAACCGGACCAATTCGCGGGCACGTTTCGTCCCCTTTTCGCACCCCCGCACGTTCGTTAAATCAGACGTAAAACGAGGTTCGGACCTCGGAATTGACTCCCGTCTTCTCTAACGTTCGACTGTCGCACGTATCTAATGCATCACCCCAAATTCCCGCCCCGCCCCGGAAACGCGAAAGTTGGCCAAGATCCATGTGCTACAGCACACGGCCTTGGTCGCGGGGTGGCTGCATGCCTAGGCCTTGGCCGCGGGGTGGCTGGGTGCAATGGCCTTGGCTTTGGCCACGGGGTGGCTGCGTGCCTTGGCCTTGGCCACGGGGTGGCTGCGTGCCTAGGCCTTGGCCGCGGGGTGGCTGGGTGCCATGGTCTTGGCCTTGGCCGCGGGCTGGCTGCGTGCCTAGGCCTTGGCCGCGGGGAGGCTGTGTGCCATGGCCTTGGCCTTGGCCGCGGGGTGGCTGCGTGCCTTGGCCTTGGCCGCGGGCTGGCTGCGTGCCTTGCTCGATATGCAGCAAATGCTCGCGACCAAGGTACGTCGCACACTCTCGCGCACACACAACAGAAACTTGGGCCGCACTCCAGAGGCAAGGATAGGGAGCTCGAGCGTGGCCCTGTGCCTTGGGCTTGGCCGCGGGGTGGCCGCGTGCCTTGGCCGCGGGCGAGCATTTGGCCAAAATGTGAGCACACGGTCCTCGCCATTGCTTCGTATTCTTGGACCAAAAACTGAGATCCACACCTACCTTCCACTTCTTTCTCCGGTTTTGCCTGAATCGGACGAGTTGGCCCACCCATTTGGGCACCCGTTCTCTGGCGGTAAAATGGCTGTAAAACGAGTTTGGGAGCTCGGAATTGGATTCCGTTTTCTCCCGCCACCGACTCCCACCAAACCCGACCACGCCAGCCAAAAATCCCAGGCCGCCCCCGAAACACTAAATTTGGGCACAATCCGTGTGCTTTCCCGAACCTTAATTTTGTGTTTCTCTTATGTTTTCACGCATTTTTTGTAGCACGAATTTTTTAACCCTAACTTTTTGCAACAATAAGACATTTTAATTTGGATTTGACCACAGAAAGCAGCAACTTAAATGTCCAATTGTGATGTGAAATCGTTAATTATTTGATTTATAATTAATTTGTATCTTAGATCCAAATATAAATTTTATTTGCGAGTCGTATATTGATATTTTAAGTTGTCTCAATGGTAGGCTTGAAAATTTATTTGCATTTTTGACCTACATGTTAGGGGTTCAAGCGAGAGCTAAAGCTTCGAATATTCTCTTCAATATTATTACATTAATTTCAAAAACAACATATCTGAATATTTCACATTTAATTTAAAAATTATTTTCTGCTGCATATTAGGATATATATGCAATCGACAATCGAGGTATTAGAGCAATTTTGGACCCACCAGCAGTAGACACCACCAGTCGTTGAGCTGACTCTCACCCCCCAAAAAAAAAGTATATTGAATTACGGTGTGATTTTTTCCATGATGGCAGAAAAAAATGTGAAATACTATTAAATAGAAAGAGAAAAATATTTCGTAGCACGAAAAGAGGTGTTTTTGGCCTCACATGGCATGCTGGGAGTGGGGGGCAAAACGGGTGCTCACGGCCAAGGCACGGGGCCACGCTCAAGCTCCCTATCCTTACCTCGGGAGCGCGCGTTGGCTGCACCATACCTGGGCATTGGCCGCGGCACGAAAGTTGGACCAGATCCGCGAGCTACAGCACACGGTCTTTGGCCATTTTGGCCCGAAAAATGGGGCCCGGAGCTTCCGCGCTGTTTCCCCCACTTTTGAGTCCCGTAAGACAACTTCGGTCGAAATACGTCACCTCGTAAAATTTCGGCCCAAACAAAGTCGGACAGATGCTTGGGCCACGCCCGCTATATGCATTGGCCGTTGATGCCGCGCGCGTGCGGGCTGGCTGCGTGCCTTGCTCGAAATGCAGCACATGCTCGCGACCAAGGCACGTCGTACACTCTTGCGCACACACAACACACACTTGGGCCGCGCTCCCGGGGCAAGGATAGGGAGCTCGAGCGTGGCACTATGCCTTGGCCTTGGCCGCGGGCGAGCATTTGGCCAAAATGTGAGCACACGGTCCTCGCCGTTGCTTCGTATTCTTGGACCAAAAACTGAGATCCACACCTTCCTTCCACTTCTTTCTCCGGTTTTGCCTGAATCGGACAAGTTGGCCCACCCGTTTGGGCACCCGTTCTCTGGCGGTAAAATGGCCGTAAAACGAGTTTCGGAGCTTGGAATTGGATTCCCTTTTCTCCCGCCACCGACTCCCACCAAACCTGACCACGCCAGCCAAAAATCCCACGCCGCCCCCGAAACGCGAAATTTGGCCGCAATCCGTGTGCTATAGCTCACGGATTTTGGCCTTTTCGGGCGGAAAAATGGGTGCAGGGCCTCCCGCATTATTTTCGCCATTTCTACGAGAGGAAAACAGTACTAGCACCGTGAGGAGGCCCCCGGCCCAGTTCTACCACAACCGGACCAATTCGCGGGCACGTTTCGTCCCCTTTTCGCACCCCCGCACGTTTGCTAAATCAGACGTAAAACGAGGTTTGGACCTCGGAATCGACTCCCGTCTTCTCCGACGTTCGACTGTCGCACGTATCTAATGCATCACCCCAAAATCCCGCCCCGCCCCGGAAACGCGAAAGTTGGCCAAGATCCGTGAGCTACAGCACACGGCCTTGGCTGCGGAGTGGCTGCGTGCGTAGGCCATGGCCGCGGGGTGGCTGCGTGCCTAGGCCTTGGCCGCGGTGTGGCTCCGTGCCTAGGCCATGGCTGCGGGGTGGCTGGGTGCCATGGCCTTGGTTTTGGCCGCGGGGTGGCTGCGTGCCTTGGCTTTGGCCGTGGGGTGGCTGCGTGCCTTGGCTTTGGCCGCGGGCAGGCTGTGTGCCTTGCTCGAAATGCAGCACATGCTCGCGACCAAGGGACGTCGCACACTCTCACACACACACAACACACACTTGGACCGCGCTCCTGGGGCATGGATAGGGAGCTCGAGCGTGGCCCTCTGCCTTGGCCTTGGCCTTGGCCGCGGGGTGGCCGCGTGCCTTGGCCTTGGCCTTGGCCGCGGGCGAGCATTTTGCCAAAATGTGAGCACACGGTCCTCGCCGTTGGCCTAGGCACGCAGCCACCCCGCGGCCATGGCCTAGGCATGCAGCCACCCCGCGGGCATGTCCAAGGCACGTCGCACACTCTCGTACACACACAACACACACTTGGACCGCGCTCACGGATTTTGGCCTTTTCGGGCGGAAAAATGGGCGCAGGGCCTCCCGCATTATTTTCGCCATTTCTTCGAGAGGAAAACAGTACTAGCACCGTGTGGAGGCCCCCGGCTCAGTTCTACCACAACCGAACCAATTCGCGGGGACGTTTCGTTCCCTTTTCACAACCCCGCACGTTCGTTAAATTAGACGTAAAACGAGGTTCAGACCTCGGATCGACTCCCATCTTCTCCGACGTTCGACTGTCGCACATATCTAATGCATCACCCCAAAATCCTGCCCCGCCCCGGAAACGCGAAAGTTGGCCAAGATCCGTGAGCTACAGCACACGGCCTTGGCCTAGGGGTGGCTGCGTGCCTAGGCCTTGGCCGCGGGGTGGCTGCGTGCCTTGGCCTTGGCCTCGGGCTGGCTGCGTGCCATGCTCGAAATGCCGCACATTCTCGGGACCAAGGCACGTCGCACACTCTCGCGCACACGCAATACACACTTCGGCCGCGCTCCCGGGGCAAGGATAGGGAGCTCGAGCGTGGCCCTGTGCCTTGGCCTTGGCCGCAGGGTGGCCGCGTGCCTTGGCGTTGGCCCTGGCCGCGGGCGAGCATTTTGCCAAAATGTGAGCACACGGTCCTCGCCGTTGCTTCGTATTCTTGGACCAAAAACTGAGATCCACACATACCTTCCACTTCTTTCTCCGGTTTTGCCTGAATCGGAAGAGTTGGCCCACCCGTTTTGGGAACCCGTTCTCTGGCGGTAAAATGGCCGTAAAACGAGTGTCGGAGCTCGGAATTGGATTCAGTTTTCTCCCGCCACCGACTCCCACCAAACCCGACCACGCCAGCCAAAAATCCCACGCCGCCCCCGAAACGCGAAATTTCGCCGCAATCCGTGCGCTATAGCTCACGAATTTTGGCCTTTTCGGGCGGAAAAATGGGCGCAGGGCCTCCCGCATTATTTTCGCCATTTCTTCGAGAGGAAAACAGTGCTAGCACCGTGAGGAGGCCCCCGGCCCAGTTCTACCACAACCGGACCAATTCGCGGGCATGTTTCGTCCCCTTGTCGCACCCCCGCACGTTCGGTAAATCAGACGTAAAACGAGGTTCGGACCTCGGAATCGACTCCCGTCTTCTCCGACGTTCGACTGTCGCACGTATCTAATGCATCACCCCAAAATCCCACCACGCCCCGGAAACGCGAAAGTTGGCCAAGATCCGTGAGCTACATCACACGGCCTTGGCCGCGGGGTGGCTGCGTGCCTAGGCCTTAGCCGCGGGGTGGCTGGGTGCCATGGCCTTGGCCTTGGCCACGGGCTGGCTGCGTGCCATGCTCGAAATGCAGCACATGCTCGCGACCAAGGCACGTCGCACACTCTCGCGCACACACAATACACACTTGGGCCGCGCTCCCGGGGCAAGGATAGGGAGCTCGAGCGTGGCCCTGTGCCTTGGCCTTGGCCGCGGGTGAGCATTTTGCCAAAATGTGAGCACACAGTCCTCACCGTTGCTTCGTATTCTTGGACCAAAAACTGAGATCCACACCTACCTTCCACTTCTTTCTCCGGTTTTGCCTGAATCGGACGAGTTGGCCCACCCGTTTTGGGAACCCGTTCTCTGGCGGTAAAATGGCCGTAAAACGAGTTTCGGAGCTCGGAATTGGATTCCGTTTTCTCCCGCCACCGACTCCCACCAAACCCAACCACGCCAGCCAAAAATCCCACGCCGCCCCCGAAACGCGAAATTTCGCCGCAATCCGTGCGCTATAGCTCACGGATTTTGGCCTTTTCGGGCGGAAAAATGGGCGCAGGGCCTCCCGTATTATTTTCGCCATTTCTTCGAGAGGAAAACAGTGCTAGCACCGTGAGGAGGCCCCCGGCCCAGTTCTACCACAACCGGACCAATTCGCGGGCACGTTTCGTCCCCTTGTCGCACCCCCGCACGTTCGGTAAATCAGACGTAAAACGAGGTTCGGACCTCGGAATCGACTCCCGTCTTCTCCGACGTTCGACTGTCGCACGTATCTAATACATCACCCCAAAATCCCGCACCGCCCTGGAAACGAGAAAGTTGGCCAAGATCCGTGAGCTACAGCACACGGCCTTGGCCGCGGGGTGGCTGCTTGCCTAGGCCTTAGCCGCGGGGTGGCTGGGTGCCATGGCCTTGGCCTTGGCCGCGGGCTGGCTGCGTGCCATGCTCGAAATGAAGTACATGGTCGCGACCAAGGCACGTCGCACACTTCGCGCACACACAATACACACTTGGGCCGCGCTCCCGGGGCAAGGATAGGGAGCTCGAGCGTGGCCCTGTGCCTTGGCCTTGGCTGCGGGTGAGCATTTTGCCAAAATGTGAGCACACAGTCCTCGCCGTTGCTTCGTATTCTTGGACCAAAAACTGAGATCCACACCTACCTTCCACTTCTTTCACCGGTTTTGCCTGAATCGGACGAGTTGGCCCACCCGTTTGGGAACCCGTTCTCTGGCGGCAAAATGGCCGTAAAACGAGTTTCGGAGCTCGGAATTGGATTCCGTTTTCTCCCGCCACCGACTCCCACCAAACCCCATCATGTCAGCCAAAAATTCCACGCCGCCCCTGAAACACGAAATTTGGCCGCAATCAGTGTGCTATAGCTCACGGATTTCGGCCTTTTCAGGCCGGAAAAATGGGCGCAGGGCCTCCCGCATTATTTTCGCTATTTCTTCAAGTGGAAAACAGTACTTGCGCCGTGAGGAGGCCCCCGGCCCAGTTCTACCACAATCGGACCAATTCGAGGGAACGTTTCGTCCCCTTTTCACACCCCTGCACCCTCGGTAAATCGGCCGTAAAACGAGGTTCGGACCTCGAAATCGACTCCCCTCTTTTCCGACATTCGACTGTCGCACGTATCTAATGCATCACCCCAAAATCCCGCACCGCCCCTGAAACGCGAAAGTTGGCCAAGATCCGTGAGTGACAGCACCCGGCCTTGGCCTTGGCCGCGGGGTGGCTGCGTGCCTAGGCCTTGGCCGCGGGGTGGCTGGGTGCCATGGCCTTGGCCTTGGCCACCGGGTGGCTGTGTGCCAAGGCCTTGGCCGCGGGGTGGCTGCGTGCCTAGGCCTTGGCCGCGGGGTGGCTGTGTGCCAAGGCCTTGGCCGCGGGGTGGCTGCGTGCCTAGGCCTTGGCCGCGGGCTGGCTGGGTGCCATGGCCTTGGCCGGGGGTGGACGCATGCCTAGGCCTTTCCCACGGGGTGGCTGCGTGCCTCGGCCTTGGCCTTGGCCGCGGGCTGGCTACGTGCCTTTCTCGAAATGCAGCATATGCTCACGACCAAGGCAGGTCGTACACTCTCACGCACACACCACACACGCTCCGGCCGCACTCCCGAGGCAAGGATAGGGAGCTCGAGCGTGGCCCTGTGCCTTGGCGTTGGCCGCGGGGTGGCTGCGTGGCTTGGCCTTGGCTGCGGGCAAGCATTTGGCCAAAATGTGAGCACACGGTCCTCGCCGTTTCTTCGTATTCTTGGACGAAAAACTGAGATCCACACCTACCTTCCACTTCTTTCTCCGGTTTTGCCTGAATTGGATGAGTTGGCCCACCCGTTTGGGCACCCGTTCGCTGCCAGTAAGATGTCCGTATAACGAGTTTCAGAGCTCGGAATTGGATTCGGTTTTCTCCCGCCACCGACTCCCACCAAACCCGACGACGCCAGCTGAAAATCCCACGCCGCCCCCGAAATGCGAAATGTGGCCACAATCCGTGTGCTATAGCTCACGGATTTTGGCCTTTTCTGGCGCAAAAATGGGCGCAGGGCCTCCCGCATTATTTTTTCCATTTCTTTGAGCGGAAAGCAGTACTTGCGCCGTGAGGAGGCCCCCGGCCCAGTTCTACCACAATTGGAACAATTCGATGGCACGTTTCGTCCCCTTTTCGCACCCCCGCACCCTCGGTAAATCGGCCGTAAAACGAGGTTCGGACCTCGAAATCGACTCCCATCTTTTCCGACATTCGACTGTCACACGTATCTAACGCATCACCCAAAAATCCCGCACCGCCCCAGAAACGCGAAAGTTGGCCAAGATCCGTGGGCGACAGCGCATGCTCGCGACCAAGGCACGTCCCACACTCTCACACACACACAACACACACTTGGCCTCGGGGTGGCTGCGTGCCTCAGCCTTGGCCTTGGCCTCGGGGTGGCTGCGTGCCATGGCCTTGGCCTTGGCCTCGGGGTGGCTGTGTGCCATGGCCTTGGCCACGGGGTGGCTGCGTGCCATGGCCTTGGCCTTGGCCTCGGGGTGGCTGCGTGCCATGGCCTTGGCCACGGGGTGGCTGCGTGGCTTGTGCCTTGGCCTTGGCCGTGGGCTGGCTCCGTGCCTTTCTCGAAATGCAGCATATGCTCGCGACCAAGGCAGGTCGTACACTCTCACACACACACAACACACACTCCGGCCGCGCTCCCGAGGCAAGGATAGGGAGCTCGAGCGTGGCCCTGTGCCTTGGCGTTGGCCGCGGGGTGGCTGCATGGCTTGGCCTTGGCCGCGGGCGAGCATTTGGCCAAAATGTGAGCACACGGTCCTCGCCGTTGCTTCGTATTCTTGGACCAAAAACTGAGATCCACACCTACCTTCCACTTCTTTCTCCGGTTTTTCCTGAATCGGACGAGTGGACCCACCCGTTTGGGCACCAGTTCGCTGGTAAGATGGCCGTAAAACGAGTTTCGGAGCTCGGAAATGGATTCCGTTTTCTCCCACCACCGACTCCCACCAAACCCGACCACGCCAGCACAAAATCCCACGCCGGCCCCAAAACGCGAAATTTGGCCACAATCCATGTGCTATAGCTCACGGATTTTGGCCTTTTCCAGGGGAAAAATGGGCGCAGGTCCTCCCGCATTATTTTTGCAATTTCGTTGAGCGGAAAACAGTACTTGCACCGTGAGGAGGCCCCCGGCCGAGTTCTACCACAATCGGACCAATTCGCAGGCACGTTTCGTCCCCTTTTTGCACCCCTGCACTCTCGGAAAATCGGCCATAAAACGAGGTTCGGACCTCGAAATCGACTCCCCTCTTCTCCAACCTTCGATTGTCGCACGTATCTAATGCATCACCCCAAAATCCCGCACAGCCCCGGAAACGCGAAAGTTGGCCAAGATCCGTGAGCTACAGCACACGGCCTTGGCCTTGGCCTCCCCGCGGGATGGCTGGGTGCCATGGCCTTGGCCACGGGGTGGACGCATGCCTTGGCCTTGGCCACGGGGTGGCTGCGTGCCTCGTCCTTGGCCTTGGCCACGGGCTGGCTCCGTGGCTTGCTCGAAATGCAGCACATGCTCGCGACCAAGGCAGGTCGCACACTCTCACGCACACACAACACATACTCGGTCCACGCTCCCGAGGCAAGGATAGGGAGCTCGAGTGTGGCCCTGTGCCTTGGCGTTGGCCGCGGGGTGGCAGCGTGGCTTGGCCTTGGCCTTGGCCTCGGGGTGGCTGCGTGCCGTGGCCTTGGCCTTGGCCACCGGGTGGCTGTGTGTCAAGGCCTTGGCCGCGGGCTGGCTGGCTGCCATGGCCTTGGCCGCGGGGTGGCTTCGTGGCTTGGCCTTGGCTGCGGGCAAGCATTTGGCCAAAATGTGAGCACACGGTCCTCGCGGTTTCTTCGTATTCTTGGACCAAAAACTGAGATCCACACCTACCTTCCACTTCTTTCTCCGGTTTTTCCTGAATCGGACGAGTGGGCCCACCCTTTTGGGCACCCGTTTGCTGCCGGTAAGATGGCCGTAAAATGAGTTTCGGAGCTCGGAATTGGATTCCGTTTTCTCCCGCCACCGACTCCCACCAAACCCGACCACGCCAGCCCAAAATCCCACGCCGTCCCCGAAACGCGAAATTTGGCCACAATCCGTGTGCTATAGCTCACTGATTTTGGCATTTTCCGGGGGAAAAATGGGCGCAGGGCCTCCCGCATTTTTTTCGCCATTTCTTCGAGCGGAAAAAAGTACTTGCACCGAGAGGAGGCCCCCGGCCCAAGTCTACCACAATCGGACCAATTCGCGGGCACGTTTCATGCCCTTTTCACACCCCCGCACCCTCGGTAAATTGGCCGTAAAACGAGGTTCGGACATCGAAATCGACTCCCCTCTTTTCCAACGCTCGACTGTCGCACGTATCTAATGCATCACCCGAAAATCCTGCACCGCCCCGGAAACTCGAAAGTTGGCCAAGATCCGTGAGCTACAGCACACGGCCTTGGCCTCGGCCACGGGGTGGCTGCGTGCCATGGCCTTGGCCTTGGCCGCGGGCTGGCTCCGTGCCTTGCTCGAAATGCAGCACATGCTCGCGACCAAGGCAGGTCGCACACTCTCACGTACACACAACTCACGCTCCGGCCGCGCTCCCGAGGCAAGGATAGGGAGCCACCCCGAGGCCAAGGCCAAGGCCATGGCACGCGGCCACCCCGAGGCCAAGGCCAAGGCCGTGTGCTGTAGCTCACGGATCTTGGCCAACTTTCGCGTTTCCGGGGCGGGGCGGGATTTTGGGGTGATGCATTAGATACGTACGACAGTCGAACGTCGGAGAAGACGGGAGTCGATTCCGAGGTCCGAACGTCGTTTTACGTCTGATTTAGCGAACGTGCGGGGGTGCGAAAAGGGGACGAAACGTGCCCGCGAATTGGTCCGGTTGTGGTAGAACTGGGCCGGGGGCCTCCTCACGGTGCTAGTACTATTTTCCTCTCGAAGAAATGGCGAAAATAATGCGGGAGGCCCTGCGCCCATTTTTCCGCCCGAAAAGGCCAAAATCCGTGAGCTATAGCACACGGATTGCGGCCAAATTTCGCGTTTCGGGGGCGGCGTACGATTTTTGGCTGGCGTGGTCGGGTTTGGTGGGAGTCGGTGGCGGGAGAAAAGGGAATCCAATTCCGAGCTCCGAAACTCGTTTTACGGCCATTTTACCGCCAAAGAACGGGTGCCCAAACGGGTGGGCCAACTCGTCCGATTCAGGGAAAACCGGAGAAAGAAGTGGAAGGTAGGTGTGGATCTCAGTTTTTGGTCTAAGAATACGAAGCAACGGCGAGGACCGTGTGCTCACATTTTGGCCAAATGGTCGCCCGCGGCCAAGGCCAAGGCCAAGGCACGCGGCCACCCCGCGGCCAAGGCCAAGGCACAGGGCCACGCTCGAGCTCCCTATCCTTGCCCCGGGAGCGCGGCCCAAGTGTGTGTTGTGTGTGCTCGAGAGTGTACGACGTGCCTTGGTCGCGAGCATGTGCTGCATTTCGAGCAAGGCACGCAGCCACCCCGCGGCCAAGGTCAAGGCACGCAGCCACCCCGTGGCCAAGGCCAAGGCACGCAGCCACCCCGTGGCCAAGGCCAAGGCACGCAGCCTGCACGCAGCCCGCACGCGCGCGGTATCAACGGCCAATGCATATAGCGGGCGTGGTCCAAGCGTCTGTCCGACTTTGTTTGGGCCGAAATTTTAGGAGGTGACGTATTTTGACCGAAGTTATCTTACGGGACTCAAAAGTAGGGGAAACAGCGCGGAAGCTCCAGGCCCCATTTTTTGGGCCAAAATGGCCAAAGACCATGTGCTGTAGCTCGTGGATCTGGTCCAACTTTCGTGCCGCGGCCAATGCCCAGGTATGGTGCAGCCAACGCGCGCTCCCGAGGCAAGGATAGGGAGCTTGAGCGTGGCCCTGTGCCTTGGCCGTGAGCACCCGTTTTGCCCCCCACTCCCAGCATGCCACGTGAGGCCAAAAACACCTCTTTTCGTGCCACAAAATATTTTTCTCTTTCTATTTAATAGTATTTCACATTTTTTTCTACCATCATGAAAAAATCACACCGTAATTCAATATACTTTTTTTTTGGGGGGGTGAGAGTCAGCTCAAGGACTGGTGGTGTCTACTGCTGGTGGGTCCAAAATTGCTCTAATACCTCGATTGTCGATTGCATATATATCCTAATATGCAGCAGAAAATAATTTTTAAATTAAATGTGAAATATTCAGATATGTTGTTTTTGAAATTAATGTAATAATATTTGAAGAGAATATTCGAAGCTTTATTTGAACCCCTAAGAGGTCAAAAATGCAATTAGGGTTTAGGGTTTAGGGTTTAGGGTTTAGGGTTTTTAGGGTTTAGGGTTTAGGGTTTAGGGTTTTAGGGTTTAGGGTTTAGGGTTTAGGGTTTAGGGTTTAGGGTTTAGGGTTTAGGGTTTTAGGGTTTAGGGTTTAGGGTTTAGGGTTTAGGGTTTAGGGTTTAGGGTTTAGGGTTTAGGGTTTAGGGTTTAGGGTTTAGGGTTTAGGGTTTAGGGTTTAGGGTTTAGGGTTTAGGGTTTAGGGTTTAGGGTTTAGGGTTTAGGGTTTAGGGTTTAGGGTTTAGGGTTTAGGGTTTAGGGTTTAGGGTTTTTAGGGTTTAGGGTTTAGGGTTTAGGGTTTAGGGTTTAGGGTTTAGGGTTTAGGGTTTAGGGTTTAGGGTTTAGGGTTTAGGGTTTTTAGGGTTTAGGGTTTAGGGTTTAGGGTTTAGGGTTTTTTTTTTTTTTTTTTAATCCACCAGAATGGTGGGGGGTTAGGCGGGACCCCTACCTGTAATATAAATCATGAAATAAGGAAAATACATAAGGAGGGGGACATGAACCAAAACCTCCTCAAAAATAGAAGACATGAAGCGTAAAAGACGGAAATCTAACGCCTGATGTGCGGAACTGCATGAGCATCCATATAAAGAATCCCGGACAGACCGCTAGGTAAATCCCTAGTCGAGAGGAAATGCCGAGTGGATCGAGAATTGCAAGCCCAGTTTGCTAGAAAATCAGCAGCGGACGTAGCCTCGCGAAACACGTGTCGAACCACCACCGAGTGGGAGGAAACGAAGGAGCGAGCTCGGCGTAACAACAAAGAAAAATCCCAACGGACACAGCTGCCCGAGAGGATCCAAGAAACTATAGTAGCCGAATCGGACTCCACCTCCAAAACGGAATAACCAAGCTGAGCAGCAAGCTCCAACCCCTCACAGACAGCCATAAGCTCTGCATATAAAATCGGCTGGTGCCCAAGAAAAGAACCAAACCCTGCTAAGACCATACCCCGATGATCGCGAAGAACACCTCCTGCGGCCGACATCCCAGGGTTGCCTCTAGAGCAACCATCAACCGTCAGCTTCACGACCCCAGGAGGCGGTCTCGTCCAAGAAACAACTCTAATGGGCCTCCGAGGGGAAGCAAGCACACGCAACCCCTCTGCAAGCTGGGAACCAATGACTCCGCGCAACTGCGAAGGTCGAAAACCAAAAGCAGAGCCCGCAAGCCTCAAATCCGACACCACCCGGTGAATGATAGCGGCAACAGAAAAGGTGTGCGAATCAAACCTATAGGCATTTCGAGCCTTCCACACATGCCACAAGATGAAGCAAGGAAGGAGAACTCGAACATGAGATCGAGAGGGAGCCCATCGCCTCCAATGGTGCAGCAAAGCATGGGGCGACAGAAAACGAACTCTCCGAAACCCCAAACAACGGTGAAAATACTCCCAGACCTGACTAACCCGAGGGCACTCAAGAAATAAGTGACGAGAAGTCTCCGTAGCCCGACCACAGAGACACCGAGAGACCATACAAAAACCTCTCGAGCACAAAGCATCATCAGTAGCCAAAAAACCATGCAACAGACGCCACAGGAAGAAAGATAACCGGGACGGGAGATGACGCTGCCAAATGATAGAAAAAACCTCGTCTCGCGGCTTGGAGCAGCGAACGATCTCCCAAGCGGAGCGGAGATGGAAAGCACCATCAGGAGTAGAATCCCATCGGATCAGATCTGGTTCATCAGCAGAAATTGGAATAGACAGAATCTGCTCAACTACTGAAGAAGGTAAAACCTCCAGGAGCTTACCTCGATCCCAAACAGTTCCCCGCCAATAGAAGGACACCGGGACCAAAGAAGCGGCACTAGGATTATAACTGGATAAGGTGCACGAGCCCAACCAGCAGTCATACCAAAAACTACAAGCGCCCGCTCCAACTAGCCAACGCACATGAGGCTCTGCAACAGAGCGAACAAGACAAAGCCGTCGCCAGAGAGGAGAGGCCGGATAACGAAAACTCACCTCAGCAGGATGAACAGTCCTGCAGTACTTAGACTTCATGAAAGAAGCCCATAACGAACGCTGCTCCCTAAACCGCCACCAGAGCTTTAGCTCGAAAGCCTCAGCCAGATCTCCGAAAGATCGCATACCAAGACCTCCCTCCTCAACCGGATAACAAACCGTCGGCCATCGACACCAATGAATCCGCCTCCTAGACCCTGAGTCACCCCATAAAAACCGAGTAAACATCCTCTCCAGCTGTTGAATAACAGCTATCGGCGGTCGCAGAACATGAAACAAGTGCACAGGCATAGAAGCCAGAACATGACGAATCAAAACCAGCTTCCCACCAAAAGAAAGCAACCGATTGGCCCAACCAGAGATCCTGTCCCTGACCTTCCGGATAAGGTCATCAAAATGAGCAATCTTCAGCCCCCCCACATAAATCGGGCACCCAAGATAGGTAAAAGGAAGTCATTCGATCTTGAAACCCAAGAATGATGAGTGAATAATGGCACGACGTGAAGCAGACGCCGAACGCCCAACATAGAAGCTACTCTTAGCCTGACTGATCAGCTGCCCAGAAACTGCCTCATAATGGTGGAGGAAATCCATAAGCCTCGTGAGGCTTGACCGACTCCCATTTGCAAAAATAATGATGTCATCAGCAAAACTCAAATGGGAGACATGAAGGGGCCCAGCAGAACAATATCTCAGAGAAGGATACTCAGAGTACAAGTGATTTAACCCCCGGGAAAGAAACTCAGCGGCAATAATAAAAAGACAAGGCGATAAGGGATCACCCTGCCGAAGACCCCCCAAGGACTGAAAAAACCCGTGGCTAACTCCATTGACCAGCACAGAAAACCAAGGCCCACAAATAGCGCCGAACCAGAGAAATCCACTGCTCAGAAAAACCAAAGCACCGAAGCATCTGAATAACAAAGGACCACGACATCCGATCATAAGCCTTTGCCATATCAAGCTTCAGCACAACATTACGCCCCCGAGTACTCCGACCAATATCATGAACCAACTCCTGGACCAGCAGGACATTGTCATGAATAACCCGACCAGGCACAAAACCACTCTGGGAAGGAGAAATAAGACGAGGCAAAACAGGAGCCAATCTCATAACAAGCAACTTGGTTAGAACCTTGTTGCTCACATTGCACAAACTGATCGGCCTAAAATCCGCCCAAGTAGCCGGCGAGTCCTTCTTAGGAATGAGGACCAAAATCGTACTCTGAAAAGCTCGTGGCATAGCAGAGCCTCGAAAATAATCATGAACAGCAGAAAGTAGATCCCCAGAAATAATATCCCAACACGACTGATAAAAGCTACTGCAGAACCCATCAGGACCTGGGGCACTGTCAGGGTCAATCGAAAAAACCACCCGACGTAACTCATCCAAATCAGGCATCCTACACAAATCCTCATCATTATCATCGCAAATACCAACGGAAGGAATAAAATGAAAGTCCGATCGGGCGAACCGATCGGGGCCCCCGCCAAAAGTCTCTGAAAGAAGTCAACCGCAGAAGCCGCCACAGCCGAGGGTTCAGAAATCCAACCAGAAGAATCCTCCCGAATCCGATGAACATGAAACAGCTGACGCTTCTTCCGAACCATGGCATGAAAAAACCGAGAGTTAGCGTCCCCCCTCCTCGACCCAACGAACACTAGATCGCTGTCTCAAAAAATCTCCTCATGCAAAGAAAGCATGCCGCATCGGCCCGAGCCTCTGAAAAAGCTATACGATCCTCAACGGAACCAGAGACATCATGCTGCCTCTCCCGCTGAGCGACCTCAGTCTCAGCCTCCTTAACCCGATCAAACACATTGCCAAAGGTCTCCTTATTCCAACCTTTTAAGTAGTGCTTCAGACGAACAAGTTTCTGCTGAAAAGCACGCATCCCGAGCCCAGCCACCGGAGCGACCCAGGACTGCCTCACAACATCCACAAACCCAGGATGTTTAAGCCAAGCATGTAAAAACCTGAACCTCGAAGGTCCTCTAGCAACCACTCTAGCACAGGATAAAAGCATAGGAGAATGATCTGAACCAGTACGATTCAGGTGCGTAACTCGAAAAGTAGAGAAAAAGCCAGACCAAGCAGCATTACCCACCACCCTATCCAAACGCCTCCAAGTACGTCCATTAGTCCAAGTAAACGGACTCCCAGCAAAGCCAACATCCTCCAAACCACAATCCAACAGGGCTAAATTAAAAGCATCAATGGCACCCTGAGGCTGTGCACGACCCCCCGAAATCTCAGAAACAGACTGCACAACGTTAAAATCCCCACCCACCATCCAAGGCCCATCATGGCTATCAGCAAATGAAAGAAGGGCATCCCACAAATCCTCCCTCACAGACATAGCACAACTAGCATAAACATAGGAGACATAAACAGGATCAGGAAAGAGAGAATGACTAACCCGGCAGTGGATCACCTGACCCATGTCCTGAAGGATCTCTACTGAAAAAGGCGCCGACCAGAAAACCCAAATCTTCCCAGAATGGGAGGAGAACCCGTGCTCCATCCCGAGACGAATACGAGTACTCTCCAAGCGATCATCCGAGATAAAAGGCTCTAAGATACATACCAAAGCTAGCTTGTGTAAACGAATCAATTTCCGCAAACGGCGGATAGCGGGGGCCTTGCTGATCCCCCGAATATTCCATAAAAGGGAATTAATCATGAAGATGTGGAACGGTCCCTGTTCCGCCTACGTGCCTTGCGGGTCTTTCGGCCCACAACTACAGAAAAACCCCGAGAAGAGCTAGCAATCTGCTGATCAGTACTAGTCCCAACATCCGGAGGCAAAGGAGTATGGATCTCCTCAGGATCAGTCAAAAATGTCGCATCCCCTGTATCCTCAGACTCCTCCGAGCTACACTCCTCCTCAGAGCGAGAAAGCCCAGGACAGGCCCCCCGGCCATCTAAATCAAACTCTGGGATCTCAGTGCTGTGGGTATTAAGACCCACATACCTAACATCCTCAGAAGACCTCATCTGAGCTGGCAAACCACCCACAGCTGTCGGATCAGTGTGACCCATATCAGTAAGAGTCCTCGCTGAGTCTGCCCCATGACCCGTAGCTACCTGAATACCAGAGTCGTGACTCCTATCAGCCAAGGAAATATCCTCAGTATCAGATCGTCCCAAAGCGTTACTACCTCCACCGTTAGCGGGTTGAGTCGCCGCCCCTGAAATAATAGGCCTCGGAGGCCGATGATCAGAAACTACAACATAGCGAGATGTAGAAGCAACCCGAGGCGCCACATCTGCAGGAACCATGGGCTTTTTGCCCATATCGGAAACAGAAGGCTGGATCGGATCCTTAGTCTGATCAGGATCCTGAAGCATAGAATCCGTAGGCTGTTGGGCCCTACGCAAACTAGGGTTAGAGATGTAACAGGCCTCGGCAAAGTGGCCTAAATGCTTACACGCCGAACAAAGTGGCGTGAACTTTCTCAAACATTACGCCCCGCCAAAAACCGTAATCCCCTCGCCAATCCAAATGCGCGGCAACAATGGCCGCGAGACATCATATTCCACCAAAGACTTAATGATCGATGGCCTATTGACTGATGCCGTAGCATGGTCAACACGCAGAGGAGTACCAATGGCCGCAGCAATAGAAAATAATGCAGACTTACAAGAAATAAAATGAACAGGAAGATAAGGCAAGCTAACCCATACTGGTACTATAGGGGACTCAGCAGAGCATCTAAAGTCTGTACTCCATTTAAATATGCGCATACCTCTGCCATTGACGTACCATATTTGGCGGACCCAAATCCGCGAGTAGTCCTCCTCCATCGCCAACTTGATCAGTACATGTCTGTTATCCATCAGAGAAACTTGGCAGTTTCCTTTCAACCCGAGCGAAACAAAGAATTTTCGGATGATGTCCATGGACGGGCGACCAAACGAAAATTTGCCGACCAAAGCAAGTTTAAATGGTTCGGCCATCCGCTGCACTTCCTCCTTAGAAAATATAACCGCGGGCTCCCCCCGGTGCAACAAGACGGGCTTGACTGAAACCGAAGACGAAGAATCCCGAGCACCCGTTACGGCATCCAAAAAAGATTTATTGGGCCGAGATGGAGCCGTAGGATTTAGGATGGCCGCGGGGTTCACTGTCGAAGAGGTACGGCCTTGGGCTTGAGGCTTGGTGGGCCGGTTTTGAAGTGGGTTTGGAGTTGTTGAGGACGGGTTGGTGAAATGTGAATGGGTGACGGGCTTGGTTATGGCGGCTGGATTCGATGGCAGCTGTTGTGAGCTAGGTGGGCCATGTTGGAGACTTTGTGCAGCACGTGTCGGTTGTTGCGAGCTGGTTTGGTGGCTGACGGCTGCTGGAGAGTTGACACGAGCGTGAGGTTGGTGCGTTTGGTGAGGTTGGTGCGTTTGGTGAGTGACAGCGGCTGGTTGGTTGACTCGAGGAGGGAGTTGGTGCGTAGGGCCACGGGGAAGATGCTGCGTAGAAGGCAGCTGGCTGTGGCCGGGCTTGGGCTGCGGGAAGGAGTGGTCACGATGCGAGGCCACGGTTTGCGTGGGATCTGCATGCTTTTGGCCACGACCTTGACTCGTTGAGTGGGGCTGAGCTGGCTCGGGCGAGTTGGAGATGACCACGGGGGAGGAGATCTTATCGGTTTGGCTGGCGGGGTGAGTTGGATGAGAGAGAGCCGTCGTTTGTACAGGACCACCATACGCGGCGGCAAGGAGGCCGTTAACCATGTCGGGATCTTTCTCGAGAGCTAGCTGCATGAAGTGGAGAATGGCTTGAGCAGAGGCGTGTGATGGCTCGGTAACGGAGTAGCCAGGAGGTTGCATGGTGTTAGAAACACCACCCGAGAGAGAGGTTGAAGAAGCAGCTGCAGCAGTAGGATCCGAAACAAGTTGAGGGTGGGGGTTCGTCCTCATGGAACCACCATAGGCGGCGGTTAAGGAGCCATGCACCAGGTTCGGAACTCGTTCGTGAACGAAGAGCTGGGGCACAGTCGCAACTTGGGGAGGCGCGTGACCATCACAGGGTTGATCCGACGGGAAGATACCACCTTGCATGGGGCCAGACGAAGCAGCCGCAGCACCTGGGATCAACTCGTGGCTGTTCGGGTTGTCTTCATAAGTTGCAGGTTGGACGAGAGCCGTCGCTGGACGTCGTCGGTCAGCCAGAACAGGAGCGGGATGAGGCAGGGAAGGTCCCAGCGGCGGACGCAGGGTGTCTCCGGCATCCATCTCGCCGGCAGCAGCAGATCTCAAACCTTGGTCAGTATTGGTCGTCGTTTGCTCACGGGTTCGAGAAGGAAAAGACGTCTGCATGGGGGGAGCATCACGGGAAAGTTGACCCTCGGTTTGGGGGTTGTCCGGTAGTGGCAAAGCACCACCACCGGCGGCTGGGGAGCCCATGCCGGCGGCCAAAAAGACAAAAGTGAGCGGCTGCAAATTGAGAGAAATTTAGAGAGAGAAATTTTAGAGAGAGAAAAAAATTGCCGAATGGTAGGGTTTAGGGTTTAGGGTTTAGGGTTTAGGGTTTAGGGTTTAGGGTTTAGGGTTTAGGGTTTAGGGTTTAGGGTTTAGGGTTTAGGGTTTAGGGTTTAGGGTTTAGGGTTTAGGGTTTAGGGTTTAGGGTTTAGGGTTTAGGGTTTAGGGTTTAGGGTTTAGGGTTTAGGGTTTAGGGTTTAGGGTTTAGGGTTTAGGGTTTAGGGTTTAGGGTTTAGGGTTTAGGGTTTAGGGTTTTAGGGTTTAGGGTTTAGGGTTTAGGGTTTAGGGTTTAGGGTTTAGGTTTAAGGGTTTAGGTTTTAGGGTTTAGGGTTTAGGGTTTAGGGTTTAGGGTTTAGGGTTTAGGGTTTAGGGTTCAGGTTTAGGGTTTAGGGTTTAGGGTTTAGGGTTTAGGGTTTAGGGTTTAGGGTTTAGGGTTTAGGGTTTAGGGTTTAGGGTTTAGGGTTTAGGGTTTAGGGTTTAGGGTTTAGGGTTTAGGGTTTAGGGTTTAGGGTTTAGGGTTTAGGGTTTAGGTTTTAGGGTTTAGGGTTTAGGGTTTAGGGTTTAGGGTTTAGGGTTTAGGGTTTAGGTGTTAGGGTTTAGGGTTTAGGTTTAGGGTTTAGGGTTTAGGGTTTAGGGTTTAGGGTTTAGGGTTTAGGGTTTAGGGTTTAGGGTTTAGGGTTTAGGGTTTAGGGTTTAGGGTTTAGGGTTTAGGTTATAGGGTTTAGGGTTTAGGGTTTAGGGTTTAGGGTTTAGGGTTTAGGGTTTAGGGTTTAGGGTTTAGGGTTTAGGGTTTAGGGTTTAGGGTTTAGGGTTTAGGGTTTAGGGTTTAGGGTTTAGGGTTTAGGGTTTAGGGTTTAGGGTTTAGGGTTTAGGGTTTAGGGTTTAGGGTTTAGGGTTTAGGGTTTAGGGTTTAGGGTTTAGGGTTTAGGGTTTAGGGTTTAGGGTTTAGGGTTTAGGGTTTAGGGTTTAGGGTTTAGGGTTTAGGGTTTAGGGTTTAGGGTTTAGGGTTTAGGGTTTAGGGTTTAGGGTTTAGGGTTTAGGGTTTTAGGGTTTAGGGTTTTAGGGTTTAGGGTTTAGGGTTTAGGGTTTTAGGGTTTAGGGTTTTAGGGTTTAGGGTTTAGGGTTTTAGGGTTTAGGGTTTAGGGTTTAGGGTTTAGGGTTTAGGGTTTAGGGTTTAGGGTTTAGGGTTTAGGGTTTAGGGTTTAGGGTTTAGGGTTTAGGGTTTAGGGTTTAGGGTTTAGGGTTTAGGGTTTAGGGTTTAGGGTTTTAGGGTTTAGGGTTTAGGGTTTAGGGTTTAGGGTTTCGGGTTTAGGGTTGTGGGTTTAGGGTTTAGGGTTTAGGGTTTAGGGTTTAGGGTTTAGGGTTTAGGGTTTTAGGGTTTTAGGGTTTTTAGGGTTTTAGGGTTTTAGGGTTTAGGGTTTAGGGTTTAGGGTTTAGGGTTTTTAGGGTTTAGGGTTTTAGGGTTTAGGGTTTAGGGTTTAGGGTTTAGGGTTTAGGGTTTAGGGTTTAGGGTTTAGGGTTTAGGGTTTTTTTTTTTTTTTTAAACCACCATAATGGTGGGGGGTTAAAGGACCCCAACCCGTATTATAAATCATGAAATTAAGTAAAATACATAAGGAGGGGATATGGACCAAAAACCTCCTAAAAATGAAAGACATAAATTGTAAATGGCGAAAGGAAAAAATCTAACGCCGGATATGCGGATCGCATGAGCATCCAAATGAAGAATCCGAGATAAGCCCCAGGTAAGTCCCTAGTAGAAAAGAAACGCCGACTAGATCTAGTAGTGCAAGCCCAATTAGCTAGGAAGTCGCAGCGGACGTAGCCTCACGAAACACATGTCTAACCACCACCGAATGGGAGGAAACCAAAATTCTGAGCGGCGTAGAGATAAAGCATAATCCCAACGGACAGAGCCGCCGAGAGGATCCAAGAAATAATCGTAGCCGAATCGGACTCCACCTCCAAAACAGAATATCAAGCCGAACCGCAAGCTCCAACCCCTCACAAAACAGCCATAAGCTCGGCATATAAAATCGGCCGATGTCCAAGGAAAGAGCCAAACCCCGCTAAGACCAAACCCCGATGATCGCGAAGAACACCTCCCGGCCGACATCCCAGGGTTGCCTCTAGAGCAACCATCAACCGTTAGCTTCACGACCCCAGGAGGCGGCCTCGTCCAAGAGATAACTCTGATGGGCCGTCGGGGAGAAACAAGAACGCGCATCCCCTCCGCAAGCTGAGAACCCATGATTCCGCAAGAAGCTGCGAAGGACGAAATCCAAATGCGTAACCCGCAAGCCTCAAGTCCGACACCACCCGAAAAATGACAGCCTGTGAGAAAATGGATGGGAATCAAACCTATGAGCATTTCGAGCCTTCCACACATGCCACAAGATGAAGCATGGGAGAAGAACTCGAAAATGAGTCCGAGAAGAAGCACATCGCCTCCAATGGTGAAGCAAAGCATATAGGCGACAGAAACAAACCCTCCGTAACCCCAAACAATGGTGAAAATACCCCAAACCCGATTAACCCGAGGGCACTCAATAAATAAGTGACGAGAAGTCTCGCTGACGACCACAAATACACCGAGAGACCATATAGAAGCCTCTCGCAAGACAAAGCATCATCGGTGGCAGGAAACCATGTAACGTCGCCACGTAAAGAAAGATAACCGGGATGGAAGATGACGTTGCCAAATGATAGAAAATACCTCGTCGTGTGGTTTAGAGCAACGAACAATCTCCCAGCAGAGCGTAAATGAAAAGCACCGTCGGGAGTGGAGTCCCAATGGATCACATCGTGCTCGTCGGCCAGAAATAGGGATCGACAAAATTTGCGCAACCACTCGACGAAGGTAAAACTTCTAGGAGTTTGCCTCGATCCCAAACAAGACCCGCCAATAGAAAGACAGGAGCGGCAGAAGCGGCATCGGGATTATAATCGGATAAAGGGCAAGAGCCCACCAAAGAATCATACCAAAACTACAAGTGCCCGTACTAACTAACCGCCGCACATGAGACTCAAGAAACAGATCGAATAGAACAAAGCCGTCGCCAAAGAGGAGAAGCCGGATATCGAAACCTCACCACAAACAGGATGATCGGATCTGCAATACTTAGACTTCATATGTTAAGCCCATAAAGAAAGTCTGCTCCCGAAACCTCCACCAAAGCTTTAGCTCAAAAGCCTCGCCTAGGTCCCGAACGAGCGTATACCAAGACCTCCCTCCTCTACCGGATAACAAACCGCCGCCGCGGCACCAATGAATCCTCTTCCTAGTCCCTGAGTCCCCCCATAAAAATTTAGTGAACATCCTCTCCAATTCTTGAACAACAAACTATCGGCGGACGTAGAATGTGAAATAAATGCACAGCATAGAAGATAAAACATGACGAATCAAAACCAACTTCCCGCCAAAAGAAAAGCAAATCGGTTAGCCCAACTCGAGATCTTCTCCCGACCTTCCGGATAAGGTCATCAAAATAAGCAATCTTAAGTCCCCCACATAAATCGGGCACCCAAGATAGGTAAACTAAGCTTTTTGTCTTTGAAACCCAAGAATAGAATGAATAATTGCCCGACGCGAAACAGACGCCGCATTCCCAATATAGAAGCTGCTCTTAGCCTGACTAATGAGCTGCCCAGAAACATCCTCGTAATGATGGAGGAAGTCCATAAGCCTCTTGAGGCTAGAACGACTCCCATTCGCAAAAATAATGATGTCATCAAAGACCAAAACTCAAGTGAGAGACATGGGTAGGCCTGAGAACAATATCGCAGCAGGATATGTAGAGAACAAGTGATCTAATCCCCGAGAGAGGAACTCAGCCGCAATAATAAAGAGACACGGAGATAATGGATCACCTTGCCGAAGACCACCCAATGATTGAAAAAATCCATGACTAACTCCGTTAACCATCACAGAAAACCAAGGACCGCAAATAGCCCGCCGAATCAAGGAGATCCACTGCTCAGAAAAGCCAAAACAGCGAAGCATCTGAGTAATAAAGGACCACGACATCCTATCATAAGCCTTGGCCATATCAAGCTTCAAAACCACATTACTCCCCCGAGTACTCTTACCAATATCATGAACCAATTCCTGGACCAGCAGAACATTGTCGTGAATAACCCGACCCGGGACAAAACCACTTTGGGAAGAAGAAATGATACGAGGCAAGATCGGAGTTAATCGCATAACAAGCAACTTGGTGAGAACCTTGTTGCTCACATTGCACAAACTTATCGGCCGAAAATCTGTCCAGGAAACAGGAGAGTCCTTCTTAGGAAGAAGGACCAAAAGCGTACTCTGAAAAGACCGGGGCATAAAGCAGATCCCGGAAATAATCATGAACAATGGATAGTAAATCACCGTAAATAACATCCCAACACGACCGATAAAAACGGCTGCAAAATCCGTCGGGACTGGAGCACTATCGTGGTCGAGAGAAAACCACCCGCCGTAACTCATCCATATCGCATCCGACATAGATCAACGTCATCGTCGTCTGCGGTCACTAGAGAAGGAATAAAATGAAAAATCGGATCGGGCGAAACCGACTAGAACCCCGCCAATAGACTATGAAAAAAATCAAGCAGGCCGCCGCAGTGAAGGCTCGTAAATCCAACCGTAAGAAATTTCCCGAATCCGATGAACATGACACAACCGACGTTTCTTCCGAACCATGGCATGAAAATACGGTGGGTGTTGGCCCCTTCTCTCACCCAACGGACACTAGATCGCCGACGCAGGAACATCTCCTCACACAATAAAGCATGCTGTAGACGGCCCGAGCCTCAGAAAAAGCTGTACGGTCCGTGATGGAGCCGTAAACATCATACGCTCTCCCTCCGAGCTACCCGCCTCGCGTCCTTAACGCGATCAAACACGTTACCAAATATCTCCTTATTCCAACCTTTTAAATAGAGCTTCAAACGAATGAGCTTTGTTGAAAAGCACGCATTCGAAACCGGACACGGAGCAACCCAGATCGCCTCACTACATCTAGAAATCCAGGATGTTTAAGCCAAGCATGTAAAAATTTAAACCTCAAGGCCGTGTAGCGACCAACCTATCATGGATAAGAATGAGAGGAGAGTGATCCAACCAAGACGATTGGGGATGGGTAACTCGGAAAATAGAAAAGAAGGCAACCCAGCCGAATTACCCACCACCCTATCCAACCGTCTCAAGTGCGCCCATTAGTCCAAGTAAATGGACTCCCATTATAACCAAAGATCCTCCAAGCCACAATCCAACAAGGCTAAATTAAAAGCATCAATAAAGACCCGGGGGTGTGTGTCCGCCCGAAATCTCGCATACGCATTGCACAACATTAAAATCCCCACCCACCATCCAAGGCCCATCACAGATATCAAAAAAAATTAAGAGCCTCCCACAAATCCTCCCGAATCATAAAGACAACTAGCATAAACATATGAAACATAAATGAGGGCTAGGAAAGAAAGAGTGACTAACCCAGTGGACCACCCGACCCATGTCATGGAGGATCTCCACACAAAAAGGCGCCGACCAAAACACCCAAATCTTCCCAGACTGCGAAGAAAACCCATGCTCCATCCCAAGACGAATGCGGGTACTCTCCAACCGATCAGTAGTAATAAAAGGCTCTAAAATACAGAGCAAAGCCAACTTGTGCAGACGAATCAATTTCCCGCAACGGCGGACAATGGGGCCTTACTAATCCCCGAATATTCCAAATAAGAGAATTAATCATTGCGAGGAGGAACGACCCACTGTTCGCTACGAGCCTTGCGCGTCTTGCGACCCGCAAGAATCGCCGAAAACCCCGGAAGAACTAACATCCCGATGATCATTGCTAACCTCATCATCCCGGGGGCAGAGGAGTATGAACCTCCTCTGAATCAGTCAAAAATCTCCCATCATCAGCTTCCCCAGACTCCTCCGAACTGAAAGCCACATCGGAGCGAGTAGGACCACGACGGGCCCCCTCGCCAACTAAGGTAAAGTCGGGAATCTCGGTATTATGGGTATTGAAACCCACATGCATAGTCTCCGAGAACGCGCGCCGGACTAGACACATTATCATCGCCCCGTAATACCAAAGATCGAACTCCGGTTAGCCGAAGCATGCATAACATCCGCAAAAAAGGCTCTCGGCCGGATATATCATCTACAACTACCTCAAAGACTAAAGATCCGTACTCCTAGTAGTCAAAGGGCATCATCGAGCTACCCCACCTATATCGATCGATGAACGGGCCAGAATCGCTCCACTGGCCAATTATCCGAAACAACAACGTATTGGGCATTACTCGCAACCCGTGGCTGCACATCTACAGGAAACATGGGCTTTTTGCCCTTGTTAGGAACCGGAGGCGGAACAGTGTCCTTAGGCAGCTGGGTCCTATGCAGACACGAATTAGAAACAAAACAAGCCTCCATAGAGTGCCCTAGGTGTTTACAGGCAGAACAAAAAGCAGGAACCTTCTCAAACACTACATCCTGCCAGAACCCAGAGTCTCCCTCACCAATCCAAATCTGCGGCAACAAAGGCCGCGAAACATCATATTCGACCAAAACTCTAGCGACCGATGGCATATTAACCGAGGCCGTAGCATGGTCAACACGCAGAGGGGTACCAATAGCCGCAACAATAGAGAATAAAGCGGACTTACAATAAATAAAGTGAGCAGGAAGTAAAATATAGACTAACCCAAACGGGCACATAGAGATTGTGAGAACATCTAAAGTCCGTACTCCATTTAAAAACGCGCATACCTCGACCATTCACGCACCATGTTTGGCCGGACCTGATCGCGAGTAATCCTCCTCCATCGCCAATTTGATCAACACATGCTTGTTATCAAGTAAGGAAACTTGACAGTTCCCTTTTAACCCAAGAGATACAAAAAACTTCCGGATGATATCCATGGATGGCCGACCAAAAGAGAATTTCCCAACCAAAGCAAGCTTAAACGGTTCGGCCATGAGTTGCACTTCCACAATAGAGAACATGACAGCGGGCACCCCACGGTGCAATAGAACCGGCTTTACCGAGACTGAGGAACCACTTGACCCGGTGACAGCATCCAAAAACGACTTATTAGGCCGAGATGGTGCAGCAGGGGTTGAGGATGGCTGCGGGGTTGATCAGAGATGACACGGCCTTGGCTTTGTGAGGTGATGGGCCGGGTTGGTAATGGGTTTGGAGTCGGGTTTGGAGTCGGGTTTGGTGGTTTGTTGAAATGTGAATGGGCAGGTGGAAAGTTGGCGTCGGCTGAGTGCAAATTCCTTTGTTGCGAGCTGGAGGGGCCATCTGGATGACTTTGAGCAGCACGCCCGTGACTTTCAGCAGCTGGAATATTGACCCTGGAGTTGAGTTGTTGGAGTTGGTGAGTGCCAGCCGCCATGTGATTGACTCGAGGAGGTTGGTGGGAGGGGCCACGAGGAAGTTGCTGCGAAGGTGGCAAGGGTTGCCGTAAGAGCTTTGATGACGGCTGAGATGGGTGAGAGGTTTGCGGGTTGGGGTTGGGATAGACGTGTGATGAAGATGGACCACGGGGGAGGTGGCGGTTGCATGGGTTCTGCATGTGTTTGGTAGCCGAGTGAGTTAACTGAGTTAACTCAGTTACGGAAGCACACTGCGTTGAGGTTGGACAAGAACTGTCGGCCAAGGGAGGGGGAGCATGAACCATGTGGGCGTCAGTAGTAAGTCCGGTA